>PVJO010014507.1:0-48067 GCA_004026905.1 Hystrix cristata | reverse complement strand
CCCCGCCCAGGGCGCTCAGACCAGGCGGAAGCGCCAATCCGCCAGACCCCGACCTACCCAGGCGGTGACGCCACCGGCCCGCCTCCGCCCAGCCAATCCCGTCGCGGGACGGGGCGGGGCGGGGCTCCGAGACTCCGCCCCGCGCCCACCTTCCGGCCCGGACCCGCCGCCTCGCGCCATGGACCCGGCGGCGGCCGCGCAGGTGAGCGAGGCGGTGGCAGAGAAGGTGCTGCGGTACCGGCGAGACGCGTCCGGCTGGAGGAGTTGCCGGGGAGGCGTAAGTGGGGAGCGGCGGCGGGAAGAGGTGGCCCAAGCCCCAGGCCCTCCTGGCCTCCTCCCGCTCCCGGAGCCGGGCGGGTCGCGGCTACCGACCCGAGTGTCGCTGCGCGTCTCTCGCGGGGGCCGGCTTAGCCCTGTCGCCGGCCGGGAGTCGTGGTCGGCTTTGGAACCCGCGCCGGGCTCCGGCCTGTGCTCAGTTCCTTAGCCTGAGCGCGCCCCTCTTCGGCGTCCCGGAGGGTGGCGGGAACAGTTTTCCTTACTTGACACGGTTTTTAACCAGTTTCTGGAGGAAGCAATGCTTGATGGCTTTTCTGTGATTTGACCGCCACCCGCAGCCCGTGGGGCCAGCCAGGGAATTAAGGGCACTTTCTCGGTCACCCTCCGGGCGGCAGTTTTGTCCAGGTTCGTGCCCACCCCGCCCTGCCCTGCCAGGTGTGTGTAGGGACCTTGGAGAATCAGATCTCCTGAGGCTTCTGACTCCTTTTCTGCAGAATTAGGGACTGAGCCAGGAGCTCCCCCCGAGCCCGGCTGGTTCTAAAGTCCTACGGTTCTGCCTTTTGACAGAATGGAGTTTCCATTTCCTGGAGGCCGTCCGCGGAGTTTCCAGGGAGCCTGTAAGTGTGCGCCCTGATCCAGCTTGTCGGTGGTCAGCGCCCTTCCTGCTGTCTTTGGGTTTGCTTCCTGAAAGGCTCCTATCAGCCCTGCACCCTGTGGTCCACTCGCTGGGTGGCTTCCAAAAATCACCAGCTTCTGTTCTTAACTAAATCATTTCCAGCACACCGTCCCTTGAGAAAGCCTGCGGCCCACTTCCGCAGGCCTGAGGGAAGTCGGCTGGGCGCTTCCACCCCTCTTCTGCCCGCCAGTCCTGAAGAGCTGTGACGAATGCAGCCTGGGTGCCCTTAGGTCCCAAAATAACAAGTGTGACTGATGCTTGGGGTCCACTTCCTCTCTGTGTTCCAGGTACCGGGGAGAAGGGGTTCTGTGCGGTACCCCAGAGGAGGTGTGGGACTGTGTAAAGCCAGCTGCCGGGGGCCTGCGAGAGAAATGGGATGAGAATGTGACCAGTTTTGAAATTATCGAAAGCATCACTGATGTAAGTTTCCCCAGCACATTACCTGTAGACAGTGCGTGCGCTCCCTCCCCGAGCACCTGATCCCATCCCCTCTGGCAGGGTCTGTGACCTCTTGGCAGGAGGGTGCCCTGCGTACAAGTGGCAGACGGTGCGACACAGAGAGTACAGACAGCATGAGCTGCTGGAGAGGTACAGGGGGAGCCTGGACATCTAGGACACTGAGGCAATAGAGAGACCCTTGGCCAGGAGCCAGCATTCGCTGCCCGCCGTGGACTGTGCCAGGTGACGGCTTCTGGATTAGCGTCCCCTTTTGGCAGAGTGGACTCCGTCTAGACTAACCCTGTTCAGCAGAACCTCCCTCAGTGACGGAAATGTTCCATGACTGGTTTGTCCAACATGGTAGGCACCAGTCCTATGTGGCGTGGAGCGTGAGAAGGTAGCTAGTTTGAGGAAGTGAGTTAATTTTATTTGATTTTAAGTAATTTAAATAGCCACATGGAGCTCCTAGCTACCATAGTAGATAGCGAAGATGTTAATGAGCCTGCCCTGGGGTCCTCTGTAGTTTTAAGGTCTGGCCTCATTTTGATTACAGAAGTTCTAGAAGAAAAAAAAATCATAGCCAAAACTAAAAAGCAAGGTGCCCTGGGAAGCACTGCTGGCCTGTGCAGTTTGAATGGTGTCTTGATTCTACATCTGACGGGCGCCTGCTGGCTGTTCACAGGGGCTGTGTGGGGAAACCTCATGCCTCAGCTCTCTGCTGGAAGGCTGTGGGTGCCGGGTGTTCCTAGCTCTGACCTAGCATCCACACTTAGTTCCCTATCTCAGTGTCTCCTGGGCACGGGGTGCACATCCCTGGGGTGTGAAAGGCGATTGGGTCCTTCAGAGTCAAAGCTGAAGCTGGATCTCATAGTGAGGAGGGTGCTAGCGTGTTGCACTTGCTGGCAAAGTGGGTGGAGAATTAGAATCTGATAACCCTTGTACATGCATTTATCTTGCAGCTCCCTTGTAATTTATGGCAAAGGATTCTCTGGGGCAGTTCCCCTAGTTAAATAGCTTCCTTTTAAAGCCAGCTGATCTAGGTTTTTTAAAGTGAGCACATTTAGAGAACAACATTGAATAAATAACAGGATAGGTGAAATTTAAGGTAGTAGGCAAGTAGTCTTACTAAACATTTGAAGTTGAGGAAAATTAGGTTAATGAGCCTTAAAAGCAAATACAGCTGTAACAACAGGAGGACCACGTACAGAATTTTCTTACTGAAGGTAAAAGTGACTGTGACTTTTTAGCACATGTGCACTCTTTTGTCTTGATACAGTGACGGGTGGGGCCGCGAGAATGAAAGGTCTAGGAAGTCACGGGCTGATGCCTGAGCTGATGCCCGAGCTGCAGGGTGGTGATTCAGTCATGAATGATGGCATGTATTAGGTCCCTTTGTGTGTGTGCTACAAACACAGGGCTCTTTAATTGGACCCTTGGTCGAGGGAGCAGTTTGTCAGGGGTAAAGAGGAGGACACAAGTTCACAGAAAACCTCATCTTGCATCACAGATATGCCTATAGATTGAAATTACTTTTAAAAAATCATGTATTTCCTTTGACCTTAAGACTTTGTTAAAAATGGGATTGATATATGATTTATTAAAATAACATGATTACAAATTTCGATGAGGAATTATTAAACAGGAAAAGAAAACTGTTTCACATCTTTGGAGGAGATGAATAGAAAGGCGTTGTTCTGATTGATTCATGTGTCTGTGGGAAGATAAGACTTCTCACCAGAAGGGGACAACCTTCAGAGACGTGACCTGGAGAAAGGAGGGGAAGCACAGGCTGCTGGTGAGCTGGAGTTTGCCAGAAAGGGGAGAAGCAGAGAAGCAAGAAGTAGCTCTTGATCATTTAGTGACACAGCAGAAATGGGGAGAAAGGGGCCCCCCTCGCAGATTGGCATTCCTCAGCATGCTTTGGAAATACTCCGATTCTGAGACAGATGAGTGGCAGATAAATGGATAGGTGGCCACGTGGCAGCCCACAGGGTTTCTTATCAGTGTCATCTTTGTCTTGGGCTCCAGACACCATCCCTCGAAAGTGCTGCATCTGGGGCCATACTTCGGGATGAAAGCTGTGTGGCTATTACAGAATCACTTCCGCCATTCCTACTACAAAATATCAGAATGAAGAAATAGCAGAATTGCTCAAACCCCGAGCCTTGGAGCATGCTTAAGAAAGGGAAAACAGGAGAGTCTAACCCCAGTGTGTAGAGCGTGGATAAACATCACAGTCAGTGTCACGGTTGTTGTCGGCACCCTGGGGAGTGCTACACCCTGGGATAGTGCTGGTAGGGGACTCTTGCTGGGTGTGGGGGACGAGTTACTGCGCTTCTATGTAAGCAGGAAAGGGGGTCTGCCTGCAGGCCCAGCCTCATCCCAAGCAGGTTACTTTAGGAAGAAGGATGCTTTAAGATGGAGTTGTGAGGAAACTGATCTCCATAACGACTGGATAGTTCTCAAGTGCCTCACGGCCTCACTCTGGGCCCTGGTCACAGGGCCCCCTCCTGTCAAGGTGTCCTGTTTCCCAGGCCCTGGGGCGTGGGGCAGGGTGGGGAGGAAATGTCCGGCCATCAGACACAGCTGAGCCCTTTGCTTTGGCAGACGCTGTGTGTGAGCAGGACCTTGACCCCCTCAGCCGCCATGAAGCTCATTTCTCCCAGGGACTTCGTGGACTTGGTGCTGGTCAAGAAATATGAGGATGGGACCATCAGCTCTAATGGTGAGTGGTTTCCAGGTGCCGCTGGCTTTATGGGGATGCGCTGGGCCTCCTCCACACCCCTCAGACCTTCAAGGTTAGCCAGCAGCCAGAAATCAGCCAAGAACTCGCTTAGGCCCAGGTGCCTCCTGCGGCACACGCCTGGCCTTGGAGGGCCGAGGGACTCTGTGCCGTGGGTTTGAGCAGGAGAGCCCACGTGTGGTGATTTTAAGTCCCAGCCCTTTGTATTCCTGCTGAGACTCACAGTTTGTCCTGTGGATATGCTGATAACCAGTGGGTACAGTGGCCCCTGCCAGTCCTCTGAACCTGCCTGGGGAGATGGGGAACTCCTCCCACCTCTGACAGCTGAGATTTGAGAGGAGTGCTTTCTTCCTCCCAGCCCTAGACCTCCCATTCTGAAAAGTTCTTTTCCCTAATACTCTCATAATCTTGAGGAAGTTGTATGCAGGAGGGTATGCGTGTGTGCGTGCGTGTGTGCATGTGTGTGAGAGTACATGCATGTGTGTTTGTGCATGGAGGAACGTAAGGGGAGAGGCAGGTAGCAGGAGTCCCGCGCCCTTGTCCTGGGCCCCCAGTGACCTGGTTTGTGAGCACAGGCCCTTCGGTGTGGCGGTCGGACTGACCAAAGGTGTTGCTCACTATCCATTGGAACTCTTCTCCAGCTACCCACGTGGAACATGCACTCTGTCCCCCAAAGCCAGGATTCGTGAGAGGGTTTAACCATCCGTGTGGGTGCTTCTGCGAACCTCTGCCAGGGTAAGAATAACCTCTGGGTGCAGATGTCTGTCTCAGACCTGCCTGCAGCTTCACTGTGGTCTCTGCAAAGATGGGTAGTGGGGATTATGGTAGCGATCAACGTGACTGGCTTAGGGATGTACCTGGGGGACTGGTGGAGCACACTTCTGGGTATGCTTGGATGGGTCATGAAGTGCGGCCTTGGAGTCTATATCTGGTCCTGGGCCTCTCCTCTCTGGCCCTGTCCCTTGCTCTTCCTGGCCACCATGAATTATGCAGCTTTGCCCTGCTGCACCCTTCTGCCATGATGTTCCTGCCTTGGAGGAGCTGACCATGGACTGAGTCCCCTGAAACTGTTAGCTAAATAAAACCTCTCTTCCTTGAAGTGGTAGGTTTCAGGTATGTGTCCAGCAGTGTGAAAGCTGACTGATACAGGTACTTTGACTACAATTCCCAAGAACTGAAATGCCTTAGGCCTCACTATTACAAAACTGCCCCCCACACACACACACACCATGACATAATAAATATGCCAAAGTGCCTGGCACATGGGAGAGTTTCAGGGAAGCATTACACAATTAATCGTGATATGGGACTGATTGGGCAAACGTCTTGGTCTCATTTAGCAGATGAGGAAACTGAACCTTGGCATTGGTAAGTGCTGTGTCCAGGGTCAGAGGCTGGAAGGTGGCAGTACAAGGTCTGAGTTCCACCTCTCTCCCATGCTCCCTGAGCACTGTCTGCCAGCCTGAGGAGCTGTACTGATGGTTACTGTCCTTATTGCACATTCTGCACTGTGACAGTCTCTTCCCAGCTCAGAGGTGAAGGAGGAATCAGAGCCCACACTGAGCCCCAGAGGTGAACCCAGCAGCTGCCTTTCCTGTGTGCTCCTGGCCAGGTTTTACCAGGAGCTTTCTATGTGATGAATATGCCAAAGGTCACTGGTTTGTCTGGGAATCTCCTAAACTGACAGCAAAAGAAACTGTAGCTACTGGTGCAGCTGTGGGTGTGTCCCAATGTTTCCTGCAGACGCTGAGAGCGAGGGCTTGTGCTGGCCCCACCCTGCCAGCCAGTGGCTTTGGTGTGGAGAGTGTTACTTGAAACTCAGACCTGTACCTACACGCATCTGTGTGTAGCACCATTTGCTAAGCTGGCTTTGCAAACATCCCGTGAGAGACTTCTTCAAGGTAGCACTTTGAGTCTGATACTAGCGTAGCCATGCTCAAACACACACCAGTTTTAGTTCCCCTGGCTTGGCCCGAGGGTACTAACCTCTACCTCATTTCCATACCCTCTCTGCCTGGCAGTCAGGTGCTGAGAGCCACCTTCCTGGGTGCCAGCTCAGCTAAAGGGGGTTTTCAGAACAAGATGCAGAGTCCTTGCTCCCTGGGGGCTGAACTCCAGGGCTGTATTCATCAGCTGTATGGGGTGGGGGTTAGTCACCTTTAAGTTGCTGGGAACAAATATCTGACATACACAGCATATAGGAGAAAAGGTTTCTTTGAGCTAATGGTTTTAGAGGATTCAGTCCATGGTAATCTGGCTCCAAGGCAGAAATATGGCATAAAGGAACCTGTTAACCTCATGGTAGTGAGGAAGTAGAGAGCTGGACGAGCTAAAGAGGAAGGGGTTAGAGACCAAGGCTGGACCCAGCAACTGGCTTCCTCCAGCCAGCCACACCTCCTAAGAGCCCGTTCTGCTGTGAATTTGTCAATCCATTGATGAGGCTGGCACCCTCACAATCCAGTCAGCTCTCTGCACCCTACCTCTGAACATTGCTGCACTGGGGACCAAGCCCTCAATGCATGAGACTTCGAGGGGCACGTCATATGTAAACCAAAGCAGAGGGAGCACAGTATGATTAGCCTCCTACCAGGCAGCAAAGGTGAAGGCACAGAATTTGCACGTGGGGTGTCAGGGCTGGAAAGGTCCCTAGCACCCAGCTGGCACACAGGTGTTCACCCAGGCGTCGGTGTCCAGCTCCGGTCCACTCACAGCAGTGTGTCGTACAGGGTAGAACTTTCTGCCTGCCTGGCCACACATGGTTACTCTCCCCGGGCCATGGGTCCGAACTGGGACCTGTTTATGCCTTCCCTTCCATGACCATCACGCTAATTTTACACTTGGATTCGGCAGGCAACAGCAGCAAACATAGTGTCACTATGTGTTGGCACTTTTATAAAAATCAACTCATTTTCATTCTTACAGCAACTTTAAGGCACTGTTTTATCCCCATTTTTAGGTAGCTATACTAGGGCACAAAGAGGTTTTGAGTTACTTATAACTTACCCATGATCACAAAGCCAGCAAGTGATGCAACCAGTTTAAACTCAGCCATCTGACTTCAGAGTCTGTGCTCCTAATTCAGACACTGACCTGTTTTTTAATGAAAACAGATCAAGCGTGTGCCCGCTCAGGGCTTACTTTCACTGTGCACAGGAGAGGAAAAACAAAACACAGTGCGAGCAGTTAGACGTCAACACTGGTAGTTAGGAGATGTTTAGTGCTTTGGAGAAAAGTAAACCCAGACAGAGGAGCAGGGTGGGTGGGAGAGGCCCCTGAGGGGGTCTGAGCGGCCCTCAGCACAGGGAGCTTAGCCTGGGGATGGGCGTCTGGCAGCGGCAGGGGCGAGGTCCCCGGGTGGTGCAGGCACGGCTGTTTAGGGAATGGCACAGAAGGAGGCCTCACCCTGGGGGCGCTTGCTCCGAGGAGGATGGGAGGCTGTAGGGCAGGGTAGCCACCGTGCTCTGGCTCCACTTGAACTGCTGTGATGTGTCTGGAGTGGATGAGGCATGAGGCAGAGCAAGGGGACCCTGGGAGAGGTTGCGTGGAGGCTGGCAGCAGAGTCTAGGTTGAGGCCGCAGGACAATGTCACTTACCGGCCTGGCCTGCATAATGTTGGGAGCACCTGACAGCTGGCGTGGTGCTGTGCAGGTGGGCTGCTAGCAGCTCCCCTCAAAGCCAGGCCAGGTGGGCTCCACGGCCCACCATTGCAAGGCACGTGGTGGTGAAGGCCCTCCAGGTCCTTGTCAGTCAGGTCCTTTCTCTTCCACACATTCCTTGCCAAATCTGATTGTGGCAGACACTTCATCCCTCTGTTGCTCCGTTTCCTCTTTGTAGCCAGAGAGCCATCTGTGCTACTATCCATTACCCTGTGCCTGGGCGGGACACCAGCCTCCAGCTTCCAGCCCAGGGTCCCCTGCCACAGACCTGCCGTCCCCAGCCCGGGTCCACACGGGCTCAAGTCATTGGTGAGCAATGCCCAGGTTCCAGGCCTGCCGCTCCATTACCCCTTTCAGTATAATTGGCCGTTTGTCCCAGTGGGGTGAACCTGTCATTATTTAGCATGTTTGAATTTATACTGGACAGTTTAAGAGGTATCTGTTTTAAAATAGTAATATATGCATTGGTGTCAGCATAAATAACATGTTTATGAAAAATAACTCTTATTTTTCAAAACAAAAAACTAGTATTGAGAGGAGTGGCACAGTTTCCATCCGTACCAGCCCTTCCCAGTCAGGCTGGGTAGACCCTCATGCCTGCGTCTGCATCGGCAGTCCGTCCTGTGGCTTTTTGGAGCAGGAGAGGAGAAAGGTGCTGTGCCAGCAGCTGTGACCTTGCAGAGACCCAGGAAGGACCCCGGTCCCTGGGTGAAAGTGCTGCCCTCGTTGAACAGGAGCAAGTGACATCTGAGTCTCTTCCCCCGGGGCCTGGTGCAGAGGCAGCTCTCCAAAGCATTTGTGGAGCCGATCAGGACCTGGGAATACCTCTGGGGCTGGAGGAAGGGGCTCCTCCCTGCCCGTGGCCCAGGGAGCTGTGGAACGCACCACATAGGGACGGGTCACACCCTGAGCAAGCAGGGTGCAGAACACAGCTTGAGGTTGGGTGTGACCACTACGATGGTCATTCCCACTGGCGGGGCTCTGCTTACCTGGCCATGCCGGCTCCTGACGGAGCTCTCCTGTTGCTTTCACAGGGAGCCCGGCAAGACCAGGCTGGTGACATTCTTCCAGACGGACCTCAGCGGCTACCTCCCACAGAACGTGGTGGACTCCTTCTTCCCGCGCAGCATGGCTGGCTTTTATGCCAACCTTCAGAAAGCAGTGAAGGAGTTTCACAGCTGAACTCTCACTTGAGAGCTGGCAGAAACTGACCCCAGTGCACGAGGAGCCCCAGTTGCTGGAGAACCCGAAGGCCGCCTCCTGCTCTTCAGGATGCCCTTGTGGACAGCGGGTCTCTATGAGTGCCTGCCGTGGGCAGCAGCTGCCCCTCCTACCTGCTCCTTCCTCGGGGAGCTGGCGTGGGGAAGCTGTTCACTGTTCCAGCTCTGCCGGGGATCCACGCACATGGCCGGGTGGACCCAGGCACCTGACCACCCAACAAGGACTTGGCTCAGTACTGGTGACGCCCTGTGGTCCAAAGCCCTAGTGCCAGTCCCTCCCAGAGGCCATGTGCCGTGTTTGTCCCAGAGAACTGTGACCAGTACTGAACACCGTGACAGCACCTGTAGCCCTCCCTCCCCCCGCCCTGCTGCCAACAATCACTGTGTGTATGGGTTTAGCACTGCACAAGATTCCCCATAGTGTCAATTTGAGAAATGATGGTATAAACAATGGGCTAAGCCTCAAGAGAAAATATTTCAGTGATCTTTTGGGTGTGTCTTCTACAGATTTTGGTTCCTCTTCTGTCTTTTTCCTCACTGTGAATTTACTTTCATGGCCCCAGCGACTTCCACCCTGTCCAGACCCACAGCCTGGGGATGTTCTTTGTGCTGGTGATGGGAAACTGAGCTGGGCTCCTGTCCTCAGCCCAGCTCTGGGGAGAAGAGTCCCCTTGCCCAGACATCCGTCTGTCTTTCCTCTCCTCTCCGACAGGGCTGGGGCAGGGGTGTCCTGCCTGCCAGGAGGAACAGGAATGGAAGAGAGGCCACCCTGGGCAGCCTGGCCGGACACCCTGGAGTTGCCGCAGAACCTGCAGGGGCCAGGCCCAGCCAGACCAGTACAACCAGCTCAGCTGTGCGGCTGGCGGAGGCTTGGCTAGATCCTGCACACCTCAGCCTTCCAGAGCCAGGGAGGGATCCCTGGCGTCCCTTCCCTGCCACCAGCCCCTAACAGGCCCTTGGAGCCACAGCCCTGGTACTGTTGCCTGTCTCCGAGTTTCCATGGGGCCTCCTGCTCCTCCAGATGGAAACACTTCTCTGGTGTGAGAGCAGCCCCCTCCCTACTGCAGTGCTGTGGTGACTTGGTGTCTTGGAAGAGAAGAGTTCCGTTGCCGTCCCATCCGCTGTGGGTCCCAGAGACCTTCAGTGATGCTCGCATTTGATTAGGACTCACTCCCAGTGAGTGCACTCGAAGGCCTGCTGTGTGCCAGCCCCATCCTGTGTCAGGTCCTGTGAGTGGGCTAGTTCTTGCCGCCCCTCAGGCCCAGACCCCGAAGGCAGTGGTCTTGCCACGATGGCGCCTTGTGCAGGCCTGTCTAGTGGGCTGGAAGGACAGCTGCCCAAGGACGAGGATCACTGGGCCAGTAGGCCACACTGCCTGCTCTGCCTGGCACCACACCTCCTGGCATCCAGTTAAACCGGCTTGAACACCAGAGAAGGAGCCAGAAAGCAGGTCTGCTTTGACTTCTTATCTTAGAAGAAGGTGGAGACGCACGAATACCAACCTCAGGTGAGGTGCTGTGTGAGGTCTGGCACAGCGGCGCTGGCCTGGGAGTCAAAGACCAAGGGCTTCGGGGAGAGTGCACTCTCCTAGGCTTCCCGCAGGGGACGGGGTGACAGAAGCAGCCACGCCTGTGCCAGCTCCGAGCAAGCTGGCCGAGGAAACCGCTGTCAGTCCTGCTCCAGGGCACGAGCTTTTATTTTAGGAGCAAGTCCTCGGCCTAGAGACCAAGAGTCTGGTGCCACGGTTCCTCGGCAGCTCTAACCAGCTAGGTGTGGGAGGGGAGGGACCCAAGGAGTGCCGGGAGGGCCAAGGCCACCGCAGCTGTGTCCTCCTCAGGCGACCCCGCCACCCTGCACTCGCTCGCTTCGCCTGGTTTTCTGGGGGGCTGTCTGGGTCTCAGGCCTGTGGCAGCTCCCTGCTGAGTCCACCCCACCCTTCCTCCGTCCTCCAGTCAGTCTGCGTCCACCACTGGGCTGCCTCTCAGACTCAAGATATTGCCTGGTCAGGGGAACATCACCCTTTGCAGGGATAGTGAGAGCAGGGGCAGGGGACGCGTGCTTTGTCATGGCCACACTGCCCAGCCACAGTGAGCACACAGTGACACCCTGGTAGCGTGTGTGGTGTTGAAATCACACCTTTCACTGTTGGATCGTGTTCATCTTCTGTGTTTCCATTAAGTCTAGGAAGCTGATAGAAATGGTGTCTCATGTTTCTAATCTACTTGCTCATCTGCTGCTTGCCAAGACTCAGAATTGAATGAAGAAGGTGGCAGGCAGGACACAAAGTACTCTAAGCCGCTAAGCATTGTTTCTCAGAATGAAAAAAACTGAGCCGATGCTTGGAGAAGCCACCAGGCCACACTGCCATGGCGCCATTGACAATGGCTGGGAAGAACGATTGTGTTTTGTCAGTACTTGCAGGAGCAGTGGGAGAGGGGCTGGAGAAGGGCTGCAGAAGGCCGGGAGAGGACCTGGAAAAGGGCTGGAGAGGGCCTGGAGAAGGGCTGGAGAGGGCCTGGAGAAGGGCTGGAGAAGGGCTGGAGGGGGCTGGTGAGGGGCTGGAGTGGGGGCTGGAGAAGGGCTGGAGTGGGCTGGAGAGGGGCTGGTGAGGGCTTGGCCCTGGCCCTGCTCATGGGCTTCGGGCTGCTGCTGTCACACTGACTCCTCCAGAGCTCGGAGTCAGGCCTTTGAAGTGATCAAAGCGAGCACTGCCTTGCCTGGGCGTTCAGAAGCAGGAAAGTGCTATGCTCCGACCTCAAAGCCACCTTTGCCTGTTGGCTTCTGCTGGATGTCTCCCTGACCACTGTCCAGCTGCACAATCCTGCACTGTGCCCGAGTCTCAGTGCCCATCAGTACACCAGTGCAGAGCCGCATGCTGTGAAGCTGCCGTGATCACCAAGGCCACCCGCCTGGCATACTACCGTGCACAGCATGCGGTGGCCGCGTGTGGCGGCTCTTGCTTCATGTTCATGTCCGTGCTGGTCCGTCCCGGCACACCTGTGCGCACTCTGGGTTTCACGTGCATGCCTTTTGGTTCACCAGCTCCGTTGCCTGGCACCACCCTAACTATGATCACTTCAACCCAAACAAAAACAGGTTTGGCAGCGTTTTATGTGACAGGCTGTGTTTTCCAAAAGGAACCAGGTGACATTTCCTTTTGCCTCAAGCCAGGCAAATCTGGGCTGGCCCTAGCCCAGAGTCTGGCATGAGGCTGAATTTCCCATCCTCAGCCCGCTTCCACATGAGAGGAAATGGACCCGCGTGTGGCTCCCGCCGCAGCCTCGGCATGGTTCCGGCTGGGATCAAGTGGCACAGAGACCAGCAGTCCCCCTGGCCCCAGCACACTGCAGACTCATGAGAACAATGAAGTTGCTCCTCCGGGTGGATTGTGACATACAATACGGGCAGGACGCACAGAACAGGACGTGGGTTTGTCAGGTTGCAAAACATGCATTTTATTATGGCACCATAGCATCATCCCTCAGCTCTCTGTATACACAGTCTGTAGTCTGTACCAGGCACCGCAGTGTGACCCTTTCCTCACACTGGGTGGTATCCAGGGAGGTTCAGAGCTGAGCAGCACCCTGTGGGACACACCCCGGAGCGTCCCCCAGTCCAGGAAGGGTGGGCAGCAGAGACCTGAGAAGCAGCGCTACGGAAGCTGTGTGCCCTCGGCTTGGTGTGGCTTCCATGCTGGCACCTCCCTGCCTAGGGGTCCTCAGCGGCTGAACTCTCCTTGGCCTGGAGGCTCTTCCTTTTGAGGACGATCGTGACAGGCCCGTCCGGAAGAGCCTTGATGACATTCCAGGCCTCGAACCTCGTGAGGCCCTGCACACTGGTGCCTGCCAGCTGCAGGATTTCGTCTCCAGGCTGGACCGTCAAGCTCTGTTCGGAGGCTGCCCCTAAAATGGGGGAGAAAATGATGGTGGGTTCTGAGGGAGCAGGGGTGAGAAAAATCACCTTCTGCCTTTGGGCACTGAGGAGCCGAGGAAGCTGGGAAGAGGGCCGCAGGCCATTCCTCGGGAGCTCGTTGGTTCTAGAATGAGCCCCTCACACCCCGGGACAGCGTGGGCACCGGCTCCTGCTCTCTGGGACTCTTGGGAGGCTGCGGCCCACGCCACCCAGAGGGAGGAGATTTCAGGCTGTAGCTTGAGAGACTGGGAAACTATGTCCTTAAGCCATGGAGGACACGGAGCCAGAATCCCATCCCCTGCACCCTCGCCTCCCTTCCCCCCTTCCGCTGAGACCATGGGTGCTGGGGAGATGCTCCTGCAGCAGTTTTTGTGGGGCTCCTGGAGAAAGCCTCTGTGTCCACACAGAAGGGACACTTTCTTTCCAAGCTGCATGTGGAAACAGTACTTATTTTTCATTGTTATAGTGAAAGAAAATCTCCCATCCATGTGACACCACCATCTTACGAAGAGTAAGAGTGGAAAATAACAATGCTAGTAATGAAAATACAGCTGAGTCTCTTGGCAGCTCCTGTAACAGGTGTGGTGCCCAAGTTCACGTTTATGGCAGCACTTCACGAGGTGTGTACCGCGTGTGCTCCCTTCTCACAGGGAGGAGATGGAGACCAGAGTAACTGCTTAGCGCTTCAGAGCCACCTGCTGGGAAGGTGTGGTTTGAGTCTAGACTTTGGGGCTCGGCCCCAGGGGTCCAGACGGCCAGGATGGTGAGGTGACTGGCCCGGGGCCATGCTACTAGGGCAGCAGAGATACTGTTAGGCCCAAGTCTCCTGGTCTTGAACCCCGTGCTCAACTTTGAGGTTACAAATCTCTTTCTCAGAATTGGGGTTAGCGTGGATTCTGAGGGAGTCCCCATGTACTCCTCTCCAGTCCACTCTCTGGGTTTCCACAGCTACCACAGATGTGGGCCCACGGGGCAGAGGCCGTTGGGATTCCCTCCTAGGGCCTCGGGTGCCCGCCCACCCACTCTACTTCTCGCTATGGATGAGGAGCCGCTGGCCCAGAAGACAGCGGCCCCCAGCAAGCTGGAGGCAGAGCTGGCACAACCCAAGGCCCTCTGACTCCCTGGCCGGGGCTCCTCTCGCCACAGCCCCTTGCTCTGTGGCTTCCAGCTTGAGGGACACGAAGGAGTCGGGGGTGGCCACTCATGATTTCTAGGGGAAAATCCAAATCCAGGTGATCCCAGCGTCAGACTGACTCACCCCGAGTCCATGGTGAAAAGAATATCAAACTTTTAAATATAAGCAGGAGCAGAAAAGTTCAGGAAGAGGCTGTGGCCGGGAGGCTGAGCTGTACACGTGTGGCACCAGATCCTGACTCTTTTTAAGCCTCTGGTATTTTGTTCATCATGGATTTTAAAAATTAATTTTGATTCTTAAAAAATACCGCATGGGAATTGTATAGATCTTGATGACTTCACGTGCTGCAGCTCTCTGGATTCTTGTGCCTGAGGCTGGAGCCTCACCTGCCTCACCTGCCTCACCTGCCTCACCTGCCTCACCTGCCACACCTAACCCTGGCCCTGCCCAGTGGAACCAAACCAGCCTCGGTCGCCCGGGAGGACCCAGCCTCACGGAGGAGTTAAGGGGATGTCTGAGCGAAGGAGAACAGGGTGGAAAAGCAAAACCAAGTCTCAAAGACATGGCCTTGAAGAGGACGGGGGCGCTGGGAAGCCAGCGAGGCGCAGAAGGGGCTCAGAGGCTTTGCAGCCTGTCCTGGCGCCCACGACCAGGGACACGGTGAACAGCAGACCACTCCACACCTCTGAAAATCCTGTTGACTGTGAGCGGCTTGTCTCCATGCAGTGAGCCCTTCCCTCCTTCCAGGCTGAAGCCCAGCCCGGCAGACGTCTTCTGCAGCGTCACCGTGCAGGCCTTGACCTCTGCAGCTAAGGAAGCACAGGGCTGTGTCAGAAGCCCCTCCTCCCCTGCCACAGCCGCCCGGCTGCTGCTCCAGCCCACACACACTGGCCACCCAGACGCGGCTCATCACGGCCACGCGCCACTGGGACCTCAGATTGCCGAGCACCCCGCCCGCCGGCACGGGGCCCAGAGGGCCAAGGCCATGTGAGCTGGGGCAACTCACTCGATTCCACAGAAGCATCACTGGCGGCAGAGGCTGACGCTGCAGAGTCAGTGGAGGAGTTCAGGTCGGGGGTGGCCTCTGGTGTCGTCCGCTGGGTAACGATCACAGCTTGTCTTGGGTCCCGAGCTTGGCGAAGGATGGCCAGTGCGTCACTGTGCGTGGCGCCTTTGAGGGACTTGCCGTTGATGGAGAGGACCTCGTTGCCCCTCTGAATCGTCCCTTCCTGGGAAGCCAGCCCATTTGGAAACACTCTGTGGACCTGCAGAGCCAAAGGAAGTCAGGACCAGGAGCCACTCACACACGGTCCACGTTCCTGTCAGGGAGGAGGATCTGAACCAGGCAGTCAGCCAACCCTGGAGGATCTTCAGGCGGAAGAACACAGACTCATTGTGTTAGGTCAGGGCTGCTGCAATGGGGCTAGCTTTCCTTCCTTCCCCGCCCAGTGCGGGGTCGCCAGGAGAAATGGCCCTCAAAATCCTTCCAGCAGCTGTGCCCCTGCAGTCCGCATGAACTCCCAGGGCAGGGCTCTGGCCTAACCATCTCCTCAGCACATCCCCGAAGTGCAGATCTTACAGCGTATCAGTCGGCGTTGTGTAAGGACAGGTTTCTAAGATCAAGGAGTGCGGGGAACACCGTGTGAAACGAAAGTCCTGAAAATGTCTGTTCCTCAAGGACATTGGAAATTCTGCAATGCAAATGTACGTCTCGGATCTCTAAGACCAAGCAGCAGAATACGGCGTTCCCAGAAGTGTCCCACAGCCTGTCCATTTCCCATAGAGAAGTGTCCGGTCCCACCTTCAGCTGGAGGCATTTGAGGAAGCCTATCCTAGGCAGTCTAGACATTTTAAAAGCATTCCCCTAGCAATTCTGATTCTTTAGCTCCAGCTACCTTTTGGTTCTCTTTCTACAAGATCTGTGGAATTAAAAAAACTCTCACACCCTTGACTCAGCCTCTTTAATGATATAATCTTCATCTCTGTGATTAAGAGGGTAGAACAGCCATTCATGGACCATCATTGTTGTACTTTGATGTGTTTCTCTACATGCTTTCGGTGATTTTTTATTTTGTTTTTCTTTTTTTTTTTTTGTGGTGCCAGGGATCGAACTCAGGCCCTTGTGCTTGCAAGGCATTTCGGTGATTTTTTAAAAAAAACTCTATCGTGTGGTCAGACGTGGTTAGAATCCCCGGGCTGCAAGACCCTAGCGTGAAGCAGAAGCTCCAGAGTCTCAGGTCCCTCCTCTATAAAAGAAGCGTAAATGCTGTAAATTCCTCAACCCAAGATGTGGGAGAGATTAATTTAGACAAGAGGTCACCGAGAGCCCCGCACAGTGCTTGGTGGTGGGCAGGCTCTCTTGTCAGTTCCCTTTTAATGGCTAGAAAGGACGAGAAGAGCTCAAACACGGAAGGAGAAAGAGGAAGCATTTGCACGTACATCCGGCCAGTGTGCAGCGCTTCCTCCTGCCTCCTGGGCAGCTGCAGTGTCACACGGTTGGCTGGCCCAGGGGGGTAGCGAGAAGCCACTGTTCCAGCACAGACAGAAAGACCCACAGTGCTGTTCCCGCAGGCAAGCTCTCTTTTCTCCTTGTCAAATAGAAAGCGAGCTACACCCTCAAGAACCTTTCGCAGCAGTCAGCTATGTGTAGCAGTAATCACACTCATGGAGTTTATGGGCTCTTTAGTGGTTATAAAGAAACCAAGGAAGTCGCTGCTCACACAGGACTGGCGGAGGAGACCAGCAGAATCGACCGAGTCACTGCCGCAAGCAGCTGTGGTCTGCTCAGTGCTAGCCTGTGCTATGAGCTGGAGGACTTTTCTCAGCTGGGTAAGGAGACCCATGTGAGCCGGCACTGCCTGTACGAAAGACTCCCTGAGACACAGAGCCACTCCCTGGTCCATGAGGACACAGAGCCAGAAACCAAGTGGCCCGGGGCCGGGTGGCCTGAGGCAGGGGCTGAGGAAGGCAGCCAGTGCTGACCAGATTGCGCTGGAAGAGTTGTACACGCCCCAGGCTCTCGGAAGTCCTGCACGGACGGGGCTGGACCACGAGACCTGGTGCGGGGTCTTCCCTCCAGCCAGGCCCGCTGCACTTGGCCAGCCAGTGGCTCGACCCTGCCGCGGTCCAGATGATCACTGTGGTGCCACCATCCAGGCCGAAGAAGCCGGGAGTCTAGCTCCATTGCAGGGTTCTCCCTCCCCGGCTCCTTCCTCTCCAGGCCTGTGCACCAGACACTACAGCTGGACCGTGTGTCCTTCCGAAATAACCTGCAGTCGGACATCATTTCT
The DNA here is from genome assembly GCA_004026905.1 of Hystrix cristata. Classification (NCBI taxonomy): domain Eukaryota; kingdom Metazoa; phylum Chordata; class Mammalia; order Rodentia; family Hystricidae; genus Hystrix; species Hystrix cristata. The sequence goes on along the minus strand of PVJO010014507.1, from coordinate 30,721 downwards.
GTCTGAATCTTAGTGACCACTTTCAATTTCTAAAATATTCCCCAGCACCTTAAAAAACACAGACATTAGGGCTTCGACCTTGCGAAATTCTGATTCAGTTATTCTAGTGTAAAGTGGACTCTCTCTGTCTCACAAACACTTCCCCACCCCACCCCACACACACAAAGCTTCCAGGTGGCTTGGCTTATTTTGGTACACTGAGGCTGTACTGGACACAGAGACCTTCTTGGTTTAAGTGAGGGTCAAGATGAGGGCTGAGTACCAGGCCGAGCAGGTGCCGGCAGCTCTCCGAGATCCTGTCCTGCTCGCCTGCCCAGGGGCGTGGTCTCTTGCATCCTTCTGCCCCCAGCATGAGGCCCCTTCCCAGCAGGTCTGTCCCCAGAGCCGTCTCCCTAGCTCTGCCATCACAGTGTTACTTACCGTAATCACCTTGTTTTCTAGATCCGCTCCTCCCGCCAAGCTGAACCCAAGGCCAGCACCTTCCTCCTTGTGCAAGATGGTGACCCGGATACTGTCCAGTTGCTGCAGGTGAAATACACATATTAGCAACCAATTCACTGCAGCATGAGCAACTCAATGACTGCTCAAGCATCAGGAGGATCTGCCCTGTGAGATGCCAGCGGGCCAGGTGAGCCCCGCCGCCTGCTCAGATGCGTTTCAGTTTCACCATCTGTGGAGGGAGGACTGTGCTGTCGGGGGTGCCAGGAAGCGGCTCGTCCGCTCTTGCTCACCCATGTGCTCCCACGTTCACACGGACGGGCCAGGTGCCCCCCGGCTAGCTAGCACCCAGCGTGCTGGACACCGCAGCTCCGCCACGCCCCTGCAGGACGCTGCATCACAGGCCCCGGGGTCAGCGCTGCTCTGCAGGAGTCGGCTGCTCCTTCTTCCTCCCTTGTCCTCCACGGGCACAGTGGCAGCCCAGAGGGGACCCACACTGTATCTCATTCCAGTGTGCATCTGTACACTCTCCTGTGCACACAGGCACACACAGCACTTCCCAGGCTGGACGTGTGCTCATGCCGAGCCAGGACGAGCCCCTCCAAATTCAAAGTCAGAAACTCCTGCTCCTGCCTGCAGCCAGGTCTCAAGCTCCGGCTCCTCCAGACAGGTCGCTTTAATGAGGAAAATGGGCGAAGGGGAGTGCTGGGAGTGGCGGAGCCACGGAACACGCCTGCTGTCAGGAGGGGCAGCTGCTGCAGGGAGATGCGCTCCCAGGCTACCCAGAAGCCCAGGTGTGGGTTTAGGTCTTAGAATGCAGAACTCAGTAATTTACAACACTCAGAAGAGACCAAACAAGTAAACCTGTGGAGCCGCATGGTCCCTGGCCACCAGTCTCTCACCTGGCCGCTGAGGAATGAAGTTACACCACTCGCAGCTGGCTCTGCGGTCCTTGGCGTTGGAGCCCCAGAGTGAGGCGGGTTGAAGGCATCCTGCGACCAGCTCTAGCTCATGTCTCTCTCACAGGTCATTTGCCTGGAGCTCTAGGCACAGTGGAGAGCACGTGCTCGTCCGGTCACACCGCAGGAGGGACGGTGCTCAGTGTTTCGTACACTTTACCTTCCCTATTTTGTTTGTGCTGAACTGGGTGTGGGAACAATGATCCCCGTACAGGTGCTGAGTGAGGCCCAGCAGAACCAGGGCCCGGGCGCCTCCTGTCCACCAGACATGAGCTTTGGCCTTGAGCCCACAGTGGGGCCTCTGTTCACGAATGTTTTTGGTTGCTAACAATTTGGGTTGCAAACAAAAGCGTTGGAAAACTTTGTTTTTGTTTGGGAACTGCATCGGTGACAAACATGACCACAGCCATCCTCCCCACACCAACACAGACATGGCCATCTTTTCCAGGATGGGGGACACAGAGCGAGTTCGTGAACCGAGGTAGCGCTGTACAGCTATCATGCCTCGTCGGGGCAAAGGAGGTTCTGCCTGCCACTTCTGCCCACACATCCGCTGAGTGTGCTCAGACAGTGTACGGGCAGCGGGGCTTCAGGACGACCCAGCAGGAGTGCAAGGCACCGGTGAGTTCACGGCAGAAATAATGAAAGTGCAAGGCGAGAGCTCTTGCCAGCCACACGCCGACCACACACACTGTGCTGCCAGGCATGCTGGGATGTGGGCGCAGCACTGAATTCGAACTCGGAGACAGAACACCTGGGCACTGAGGCCGTCGGCCTCACCTTTCTCACTTAAAAATGCACAAAAAGATGCAAGAAATCAGGGTACTGGAAGAGCTCCCTAAGCCAACGAGCTTCCTCCAAATGCAAAGTCTTACTGTGGCGTGAGGAAGCCGGGTGTGTGGCAGCCCTGGGCGCTGCCTTCCCGAGCCTCTAGCTCTGGGGCTCCTTGACCTGCTCCCCATCCCGAGCGCCTCTGAAACCTTCGGTGACCTCAGGGCCAGCCCGAAGCGCGCCTGTCACTGTGTGCTTACAGAGGAAATCTACCTTCAAGGTTGCTTCATCCAGGACTCTCACTTCATCGATGAGTTTTTCCAGCTCTTCCGCGCTCAGCAGGGCGATGACGGACTGGCCAGACTGAGAGGAGCCATGGTCGCCCTCCTCTGCTTCCTTGGGCTCGGCGCGACCTTCTGTGTACTCTCGCAGCTCTGAAAGACTTCCATGGGAGTACGAATGCTAGTACTAATAAGAGCTGCGTGTACTGCATAATGCTTATCATATAATCCTAGGCACGGGCATTCTATTATTGGACGCAACAAATCTGTTTCTCAGCAGCATGAGAACAGTGAGTAAACCACCAGACAGAGAGCTGCGCTGATGAGAGGCAGAGCCCAGGCCTGCAGCAGGAGCCATGAAGCGCCCTGCCAGCTGCAGCCTGTGAAGCGGGACCCACCCACACTCTACTTTAGCCAGAAGGGAGACTGAGGCTGAGCGTGGGAGGAACCTCCTGGGAGTCACCAAGTCAGTACTGAGCTGGGAGTAGGACCCAGACGTCCTGACCCCCTGTGGAAACCACCCTGGAACACTTGTCAGGGGGCCAGTCCTGTGTCCCTGCCTCCCATCGCTCCTGGTGCGAGGTGTGATGGAAATTTCTCCTTACAGAGATGTAGCACACACACACGCACACCCATGCGCACACCCACACACACACATGCAGAGGAGGAACAATCTTTCAGCTAGTACACCCAAGACATTGTTAAAGTGATACAAAGGAGCAGAAAAGAAGGAAAACTGCGAAAGCGAGGCAAGAAGAGAGCCTGGCGAAGGCCTGGCGGACACTCACTTGAGCGAGAACCCAGTGTCCGGGGCTGTGGACTCAGAGCCACCCACAGCACAGTCTTCGCGGGCCAGCGGCTTTGGAGCGGCCCCTTCCTTGGGGTTGCAGGCCGGCGGGCTGCAGGCGACCGAAGAGGGAAGGCACAGCAGGGACTTCATGACCGCCGAGGACACGTGGCTGCTGATGGAGTAGAGCTTGCTGGTCTTCTCGTCCAGCAGCCTCGCCTCGCAGGACTGGGTCCGGGTCAGGGGGAAGCTCCGTGCTCGCTGGCTGGGTGTCTTGAGGATGGGGCCCGAAATGTCCTCCCTCTGTGTGCCCAGCAGCCCCATGAGAGGGTCGGGGGCCGTGGAGACGGTTTTCAGAGCAGGCTGCCACCCTGGGGAAGGCGGCATGGATGCACCTGTGGTGCCTGCCTCTGAGGCTGCAGGGAGACCAGGGGACACCCGCTCCTGCCCCGGCTGCCCGTGCTCAGCAGAGATCGGAGCCCCCTGAAGCAGCAGGCCAGAAGCCAGGCCTCCCTCTTGCTTTCCAGGAGGGCTGGGTACCTCCCCGGGGGACTGGAGGCTTGGTCTCTGGACTCCTCTGTCGGGCAGCTGAGAGGAGCCAAAGGTTTCAAAGGAGCTGATTCTCTGCTTGATGGAGGAGGCGGCCCGCGGGAGTGGCCCGGGGGACTCCCTGGAAGCAGGGGCTGGCTGGGTGGATGAGGCTGAGTCAGGAAGCCGTCTCAGGTCTGCAGCACGAGTCCTCAGACCTTTCAAGCTCTGACGAAACCAAGCAGGCTTGGGGGCCACGGGAGGCCCCTTCTTCACGGCACTGCCGTCCACTGACTTGTAAACTCCAGGTGCACCACTGACAGTGTCCAGCCTGGACGGAGCCCCACCCGGGAGACTCTGTGTGCTGTCTTCGCCCAGGCTGACCCTGGGCTGCAGCGGCACGTGGGCATGGCTGTCACTCATGATGGGGCTGAATAAGTTTTTGATGCAGTCAGAAATTCTAACCCAGGGGTCTTCGACACTGGCGTCAAAGCTACAGTCCATCCGAGCCTGCCTCTTCAGCAGCCGGGGCTTTAAGGGGGAGCCTGGTGTCACTGAGGAGCAGAAACAAGGCCCAGGTTGTGCGTTACGTCTCACGGCAATTTTTCTCCCTAAATTCTAGTTTCAAAGCTGAGCAGCACGAGGACTCTGGAGGAGGACATGAGCAGAAGAGGGGACACCAAAATGGACGTGGTCTCACAGGATGGAAGAACGAGAGGGGAGCTGACTTTCAGCATCTAGTGCTCCAGTGTGGAGGGTGCTTCTAGGAATTTGTGGTCCAACCTCAGGCATTCTACATGGGAGGACCCCAGCATTCAAGAAGGGTAGGCATTCTGATGGCAGAGGCAGGAGAAGACCCTCAAGTCCCCTGACTGCCCGCTCGTGCCTGAAGCAGCCTCCCACATAACTCATTCAAGATGCAAAAGTCAAACACTTCTCTTACCTTCCAAACCTTTAAGCCAAAGGTCACAAGCTGGCCACCATATTTGGTTTGGACAGCCACGTCCTTGTGAGGCAAGGTGACCACACGGCCTGTACAGGGTGCTCCTGCCAACCCAGCTCTCCCCCACTCAGCCAGCGTCTCCACGATGACCCACCTGCCTGCCCCTGCGGCCTCGCAGTAGTCTGCCTACATTCAGGTTATGGATCAGCTCGCTCCACTGAGAGGGTTTTGCCATCCAAAGAGCCGACGCACAGGTTCCAGGTAGAGAGAGTTTGGTGACACCGACTCTCAACCTTGGCTACACACTGCAATCTGAAGGTTCACCCCAGATTCTGGTGAGATAAGCCTGTTGTAGCCTGCTCCTTAGGGGTGTCGAGAGCCCCATGGGATGGGACCTCGGGCTTTCCCTTCACCCTGGGGACAGCACAGCACTGTCTTTCTCAGAAGCCAGCACTGACCTGGCATCCGGTCTGTGTGGGGAGAGGAGACTCTGCCCCTGACTCTCTTTCCTAGAGATGACTGAGGTCACCCTCCAAGCCTGGAAAGCCAAACCAAGTGGACTGTGGCTCTGCCACACTCCCAGGACTTGCCTTTGTGTGGTTAAGAGCGTGTCACTCTGACTGTGCTGGGAGGGCGGGGGGTGATGCGAAAATGCAACCCAGGTTAAAAGCACTGCTCGCTCCTGCCCATCTCAATGCCATACTTCAAGGACGCAAACAGTGATGAAGTCTCACTATATACAAAGAAGCCCTTGAGGGGCACTGGGGACTCTAGGACGTCAGCCAGTGAGTGCAGCCCCTCTACCTGCTTCTGCATAATAAACTGCTCAGCTGTGAGGCCCACCGTGCTGAGAATCTGAGTCAAAGTTTCCACGGGTGAGCCCCTTGTAAACCAGGTGGGAACCAAGGCATTTCCTGGCTGTCCCTCAGTTGGAATGGCTAAGGGAGACCAGCGGCAGCCACCTGCTCGGAGAGATGTGCTCAATCTGCCCATTGGCGATGTCCCTTAGCTCTCCGGGGCCTCGCCTGTGATTTCCTGTAGTATTTCTCAAACAAGCGTGTGGCTCGCATGCTGCATATTTATCTCTCTGCCATAACGGGAGCCCCTCATCGCAGGAACCAGTCTGTGTCTTTCTTCCCCAAGCACCATGCACGGTGCCTCCCAAATCCAGCGTTTCATGTATGTTGCTGAATCGAACCACATGTTGGAATTCTTTGTGATCTACACCTTGCTGATGAGCATGTGAAGGCTTTAAAGGCAAGCTGCCCAGAATCACGGAGAATGATGCATAGATCCAGGATTTCCTGCCTCAAAATGCTGTGAGCCTGTGTGCAGAGAACTCAAGTCACGTCTTAGCACTGTCAGTGTCCCATGCGGACACACCCTCGCTGCCCACCTCATGGAAGAGGTGACCACCAACAAAACCCCACGTATGCTTTCCCTACTCTGTGTTCTCACTTGGAAATGCTGTGTGTAGCTGGCACCCAGCAGGATGCCTCGAGTCCTTGACCTCTTCCCATGGCCCCAGTCTCCCACTGACCACCTGGACTGGCCTGCATGCCCAACCAAGAGGCTCCCTCCACCCCAACCCCCAGCACACCCACCGCTGCTGCCGCCTAACTCCGCCCTTACCTTGTCCCCAGAGCTCTCTCCACGAGGCCCTTCCTTCAGGAAGACCTCCGAGCACGCTCACCTGGGCTGGCTCTCCTCCCCGGCTCACCCTCTGAGGAGGACAGGGCCTGTGGGCTCAGTCCAGGTTCTGGGCACCCGGCGACAGTGCAGGGTGCTCTCCCTGTGGGGTCTTCCGGTGGCAGTGGCGGTGGCAGCAGCTCGCTGCCTTCCTGTGGTGTAAACAGGAAGCAAGACTGTGTCAAAACGGTAGCTTCCAGCTGTGAGACGGCCGGGCGTGCTGTGCTGAGGGCTGCAGAGCAGTGACGAAGCCGCTGTGGACAGAAAGCTTGTCAGCAGCCATGTGAAGAGGGTCCCTCCCTCCCCTGTAGGGCCAGGCCCCTCCCAGGCACCTGACGCGTCCCTCAACTTCCAACAGCCTGGCGTCCACAGGGGAGCCTGGTCTCTGTGATAAGGACGAGAGGCTGGGCTGTAGAGGAGCTGGTGCTACTTTATTTACAAGCACATGGTGGCCGGTGACCACCCAGCAGGGCTCGGAACTGCGTGGAGTCAGGCAGCAGAGGAAATGTCCTCGAGTGAGTCAGGGTTAGAATGCTCCGGAGAAGGCCCGTGGCTTGCTTTCTCCCTTGTCGCTCATGATCAGACCCTTAGTAAGCAGTCTGCAAAGGGCGACATCATTGGAGCCCACTAGGCTCCCTCTGTGGCACTTGGGATGCCATCTCCCCATCGCGGAGTGGGGTGCAGCCTCAGGGTCCTTCCTCAGACAGCCCAGGAGGAGCCAGGCCAGGTACCAGGTCACCTGGCATGAGCGAGGTGCCCAAAGCACCTGTTCTGTCCCAGAGGTTCACCAGGCTTCACCAGAGAAGTGCTTTTCGTCTGGTTCTTAAGCAAAGAATGAGAATTTCGCAAACAGAGTCAGAGTGAAAGTGTTCCTGGGAGTGGACCAGCCCAGCCCGGCACAGTCCCAGAGAAAACAAGGAGACATCACAAGAAGGGCACCTGGCAGCCCGGCCGCCTGCAGGCCGGACAGCGCTGTGCTGGGCGCTCCATGTCTGGGCGGCCCCAGCACGCAGGGCTAGGCGTGTGGCCGGGCTGCAGCCTGCCTTCTCAACAGGCGGGAAAGGAGAGCCACACGCATCCTGTGGGACCAGGAGACGGCAGATGTCCAAGGTCTGAAATTCAGTATCTACAGTGACAACAAATGTTCTTTGAGAAGGAAAGTTCTGCAGAAGTCAGAAATGCACTCACAGGTCACCGTAGTGTCTCCACTTCCCTACCGCGGCCCGTTTGGGAAAGGCTGGGGTTCAGCCGAGCCGGAAGAATCTTCAGCCTTCTTAAACTTATCTCTGAAAAAGCAAGCTCGGCTGTGGCATCAGACGCTTAAACTCTTAGCCTGATGGTCCGCAAGACACTCATCCCACTGGAAATTTAATTTCACCCAGTGGGAGACTGTAAGGCCACAGCTGCCCATACCCACAGACCGCTGGCATTTCTACAGGCGGGTGCACCAGACGCCAGCCACATCGTCAGAGCTGCCGCGCATCCAGGAAGAGACCCAAGTGTGCTTTGACTTCTAGTCGGCACATCCTCTTCGTGGGAGGTTTTTAAAATTAGCCTAAGATATAAATTTGATTTTACGCAAAATTTTTCTGGCGAGTGTTTCCTGGCACAGTGCTCGTGGTGGGTGGAGCAGAGAAAGAAGGAAAAGGGCTGGAGATGTGGGTTTAGCAGCGAAGGGAGGGGTTACGTCGTTTTTAAAGTACGAGTGATAGTTGGCGCCAGTTTTCTAAAAGGAGATAATAGTTATCTTACTGAAGAAAATATCCCCGAAGCCATTTTGGGACTGAGGTCCTTTCAGTTACGATGGACAGAAAGGTTCAGGGGATGTCTGCCCCACTCAGGAAGTGTCTCCAGATGCTAGAGAGAAGACTCCAGAGGCGGCTGAGGGGGACCAGGAGGAGGAGGAAGGAGGCTGCACACCAGGCCACGGACAATGATGTCCAGTGGGAAGTGCCTGTGAATGGGAGGGAGAAGGGGCCCCTGGGGAGGGCCCCCGCCACCTCATTTGAGGACAGTCCCTCCCTGTTCCGGCCCCACCTGGGCAGCTGGCCCAGGACATCCAGGGACAGCTCCTCTCCTCCCAGTCCTGGCTGCTCAGCCTTCCCATTTCAGATTCGCCCTCTGGACTCAGGTCTCAGGCCCAAAGGGAATGAGGTGCTCAGTGACAGAAGGAAACCTGGGGCCTCAGTTTCCCCGAAGCCCCCACCTGGGGAAGCAGAGCTAACTGGAGAGAAACGGGGCCACCTTCTCACAATCACACGGATCCCCATAAGACGGAGGGTCCCTCGCTCCTGTCCCTCTAGGTGGCTACTGAGGCAACTATTGTCTCATACCCAACGGCGTGCAGAGATCGCCTGTTCCCTGCCGCCCAGCAGGACTCTGCTGTCTTCCCTTTCCTGTGAGCATGAAGGTGGCCCTGCAAAGGGAACCCCAGATCCTCATCTGGGAGGATGGGAAGCCAGAAGCCAGTACGCAAGACCGGCGCTTCCATTCTGGACCTGCCCAGCCCCGCCCCGTCTGCCCAGAGACTCTCCATTCCAGGCCTGAGAACCAGCCTCCCTGCCATGATGCGGAAACCGTGTCCTGCTCCTGCCTCACTGCCACCAATGCTTGGGAACAACTGTGTGCCACGCGGGAGGACAGGCCCTCTTACCTGGCCACAGGTGGGTGAGCCACGCCCAGAAGGGCCCGAGGAGCCGGCCCTGCCTCGCAGACTCTGCTGGGGCTCACTGTCGCTCTTGAAGTATTTTCGAGGCGGAGGCTTGGGCTTGGAGGACGTGGGCTTTCTCACCAGGATCTCGAAGGACTTCTTCGGCCTCAGCAGCGAGTGGCTGTCCGGGCCGCCGGTCAGGGCCGGGCTCCCCTGGGGCAGCTCCGGGGCCGGGCCTGGGCTGTGCGTGCTGCCTTCCGGATGGCAGGCCAGCTGTCCGGCACTGCCGCCGTGGGGGCTGCCTCCTGGGGACCCCGACATGTAGCTGCTGTCGCTGCTGGAGCGGACCATGGCCCTCTGGGCCCTGCGGAGTGTGGGCACCGAGGTCTTCTCCCGCTCCTTCTCCACCGCGGGCCGCCCGTGCCAGCTGCTCTCCAGCCTCTTGACGCCTGCAGGCAAACGAGGGACCTCGACTGCCGAGCTACTGGGCAGCCCTCGGCAGAGCCGGCCCCGTGCGCGCCCAAGCTGCTCTCGGTTTGGACACAGAGAGCCGCGTGGCTTTGGGTTGGGAAAATCATCCAGCTTTTCTAAGCCCACAAGTGATGGGTACACAGATGTGCCATTTGGCTTGGCTGGCCAGGAAGGGCTTGGTGCCCAGCAGCAGGGAGATTGGTGGCAGATGGCTTCCAGCGGTTGGTGCCTCCAGGGATGCCTCAGCTGCAGAGCGCTACCTGCTGGGGCAGCCCCGTCCCAGTGACTAATGGAGGAGGCTGTAAAGGTCCGGCCATTTCTGCCAACACAGGCTGACTTCAGCAGGGGCTGGCTGAGCTCGGCTCCGCCCTCTCTCTGCCCAGCCTTGCTTCCTCTCCTCCCCTCCTGCCCATAGGAAACTCCCGAAAAACTCCCTAAAGGATGTCCTGATGCTAACCTCCATCCAAGCGTCAGCTTCCTGACCTGGGAACGCAGCCCACAGCACTCCACCTCTGCACCAGTAAAGAGGGGAACTCCGGGCTTGGTGGGCTTGCTTTGAGGTTCAGGGTCATGGAAACCAAACAGGTGGGACACGAACAGGTGGGCAGAGGACAGGTAGGCAGAGGACAGGTGGGCAGAAGACAGGTGGGAAGCCACTGTGAACTTCGTCCCCAGAGGTCACCGTTTCTTTCCGGTGAAGAGGAAGCGAGGCCCCAGCCACTCTACCCTCCCCTCCCCATTGCAGCTCTTTTTCCTGGTCGACTGCCCCAAGAAGGCCTCACTCACCCCTGAGAGGCCTTCTCTGCAAGATGCCTGCCCAAGTGCCCTCTCCTGGAGTCACAGCCCAAGGGAGTGGGAGCCACCAAGGCCTGGATCCCGCCCAGTCCTCCCTTTGTGAGGCTGCCCCCTGGGGAGCATTCGGGCCACAGGAGAGAACCACGGCCAGCCTAGCTCTTAACTCAATTCTCTTTGAAGAAGAAGTTTCCATTTGTCTTTTCCTGATCATAAAACGATACATCCTCATTTGAGAAAACACAGCCACAGAAAGAAAGGTGCGAAAGCCCACATCCTCCTGGGTCTGGCTGTCCAGGCGTGACTGCTCTTAACATTTTGGTGACTCTGTCTGTCAACTTTCCTGAGCATACACACACCTTGGGTGGGTGGAAATAGCAGGACACAGGTGAAATGAAATTGGGGTCCTCCCTTTCTCTCTGAATGTTTTCACTGACTATCCTTGTAAATGCCAGTGCACATGGTTGCCCGCTGTTCTGCTGTAAGGCCGTCCCTGATTATGTGGCTTATGCCCAGCAGCCGGCTGGCCACAGCAGCCAGCTGGCCAGGTCCCTTCCTAGGTCTGTACACTACTGCTGTGACTTTGGGTAAGGGAGCCTCTGAGGGCCTTACTCCTCCCTTTGAAATGGATTTGAAAATTAGATGTGAAGCTTTAGTGAAATAACGTATGAATCAGCAGCATCTGGCATTGTAAAACTCAGTACGTGTTAAGTATTATCATTTCTCAAGCATTTGTCTCTATAGATTAGGGGTCACAATGTGTACAGGGGCAAGGGATATGAAAGAAAATTGGCAGAAGATAAAGGGAGCGGTGGAGACCTTTGGGAACCAGAAAATGGCTGCCACATTTAAAACAAGTTATATAGAAGTGCTTTAATCTTGTAACCAAAGCAAACTGTGAACCAACGCAAAAATGTGGACCAAATTCAGCTGGTGGGCTCCTAGCTTTCAACTCTTGCCTGTGTACCTTGCCTGTCTTTGATGACTATTCCCACATATTCTTGAGGTAGAGAATGACTTAATGGCTAAATCCTGAGCTTTCTAAGACAGCAAGCCCATTTCAAGTTGAACTTCACTATTTCCCTTATGTATAAGTCAGCTTTCTTGTCTCTGGGACAAACTATCTGAGATCTGCAAATTACATAGGGAAAGGCTTATTTTTGGCTCATGGTTTCCGAGGTGTCAGTCCATGGTTAGCTGGCTCAAGGTGGGAACAGTATGGTACAGGGGCACGGTGGAGCAAAGCTGCTCACTTCCTGGCACCCGGGAAGCAGAACACAGGGAAAGAGACACAGCGAGAGACACGCCTGCCAGTGACCACATCCTTCAGGGGGCTCCACTTCCCATGGGCACATTCAGCTGTGAACATCAGTGGATTAATCCACTTGTGAGCATAGCACCCCGTGATCCGGCCACCTCTCCAGGAATCTTATCCAGCCAAGCTGACTGAAGACTCCCAGCACACTTTACCTTCCAGACTCCACTGGTGCCTCTCCTTTCCGAACCTGATGTTCTCCATAGCCTGAGTCACAGCCTCCTTGAGTTGCTGTTCGGAGACCTAGAAAATATCAGCCAGCTTCTCAAACAACAGTGCAAATCCCACATCAGGCCCTGTGTGTTCTACCAGCCATGCTGGTGGCTTCTGGGAACTTTCCTTCCACCCTGCACTGCACATAGCTGACAGAGTCCCCTTCCAGAAATACACTGGGCAGTCTGTCAATGAAGGAGTTCCTGGAGAGGCTCCTCTCCACGCTCCAGCCTCCTGCCCGCTGTCTGCTGTGCTATAGCTTGCTTCTGCAAGCCGTGCCCTTCTTGGCAAGGCCACCCTGCAGCCGTCGTCACTGTCACAGTGCCATCACACCGTCTGTGTTGCAGCAATAGCAAGAGCGAAAGTCGTGGAGTCACAGCACTCGTGCTCAGTACACAGCTCTCCATTGCCCGGTGGTCTGCATGTAGACCAGCTGGTTAGCCTTCTCTGCCTCAATTTCATCTTCTATAAAATAGTCACAATGACAGAGCCCATTTTACAGTACAGAGATAGGATGTTTAACAAAATTAACTGTGTGAAGCAAAACGTTTAAGAAACAAGGGAAACATAGATAAACTAGATGACATCAAAATTTAAAACTTTTGAGCAACACAAGGCACACTTGAGAGAGTAAAAAGCAGTGCAGAGAACACTCACCGATTTTGTGTGTGTGTTAAGGGTCAAAATCCAGAATACGTTTTTTAAAACTCCTACAATTCAACAATGACAACAAGAAAACCCTCTGCTTAAAAATGGGTGAGACGTTCTCCCCTGACTGCAGTTCGGGTACCTCTTCAGAGAGGGGAATATTATAGACAGTTAAATTAGGTAGAAATATTACAGGCAGTCAGACAGGGCTGGAGGAGAATACACTACAACTACGGCTAGAGGCACATTCATTGACGGTCAGGCCTCAAGATAAGGATGGAAAGACCAGAGCTACACCTCTGGGCGAGGGATAAACAATGAACTGAAGATTACACTCATCTGATCTGACAAAGTCTAGCTCACCCAGATGGGCGACCAAGACCTCCAGATCCACCCCATCCTGGAATGGCTTTATTCTTTCCATGTCCATTTGCTGTGTGACCTTCTGTCCCACTGGATCAATATTACCTAAGCGAATACACTTGTAATATTATTGATTAATCATCATTTTGACACACATTGTACCTGCCTCAAGATTTTGCCCTATAAAACGTCCCCTGAAAAGTGAGCTCGTTGGCAACCCACTCGGGTCCCCTCCTGTCTCTCAGGAGCTCTCTTTCCCTCTCTCAATAAATTTCCTACTCTTAAAAAAACTAAAAATAAAAATGAGTGAGGAACTTGAACAGACACTTCTCCAGAGAAGACTCACAGACAAGTGCCCAGCTGGTCACTAGGGAAATGCGAATTATAGCCACGGTGAGAAGCCACACCTGCCCCTTAGGGTGGCTACTGTCAAAAAGCAAAACAAGACTGGGGAGCCGAAAGAGCTCAGTTGGGAGAGTGTTAGACTAAAACAAACAAACAAACAAAAACAAAAACAAAGAAAAGAAAAGGTTGAAAGTCTCAGCAAAGACGCAGAGAAACTGCAACCTTGTCCACCACTGACGGGACCATAAAGTAGTGCCAGCCCCATGGACACCAGGGTAGAAGGTCCTTGAACAAGTTAAAAGAGAATCACCAAAGGATCCAGTCAGTCTGACTTTGGGAATATATCAAAAGAATTAAACTCAGTTCTCAGAAGCAGTATCTGCACTCCACGCTCATTGCAGCTTTGTCACAATTGTCGGCAGTTCAGCGCAACCCCATGACTCAGCAGAGGAGCACATAAGCAAAGTGTCGCGTCAGTGTCCAGGGCATAGTACTCAGCCTTGAAAAGGAAGAAGATTCTGAGACAGGCTACAGAATGAAGGCGCCTTAAGGCTATTGGGCTAAAATGAAATAGTCAGGAAAGGACAAATACTGTGTGACTCCACTTACACGAAGTATAAAGTCAAAATCGCGGGAAGAGAAACTGGAAAGGTGAGCTCCAAGGGTTGGGGGTGTGGGAATCGGGAGTTGTTCCTGGGGACAGAGTTTCAGTTTTGCAAGACAAAACCTGGTCGTGATGGCTGCAGACTCTCTGAACGTACTTGTGTGTGTGTGTGTGTGTGTGTGTGTGTGTGTGTGTGTGTGTATTTTAGACAGGGTCTGCTAGGTCAATAAGTACCTGAGGCTGCACTAGAACTTGTGATCCTCCTGCTTCGGCCTCTCAGACAGCAAACTATTAAGAGATGACAGTTGTCTGCAACAGTCCTGTTCGGTCAGGACCGCACCCCTGTTTCTTCAGACTTGAAGTGCCAAAGGCTCGGAGAGGTCCAGTGAATTGCCTAAGCTCTCAGTATGGAGGCGGAGGACTGGACGTGAGCCAGGCCTCTCCTCTCTGCCCTGGCCCTGGCCTGCCTCCGCTTCTGCCCCACCTGTCCTTCCCGGCCTGGCCCCTTGTCCCGGCGCTAAGGCCCTGCCCCCTCCCTCCCAGGCCTCATTCCTACACCCGCCCTCCGCCTCCCCTCCAGCCCGCCGTGACCAGTGTCACTTCCTGGAGACTTAGTGCACTCACTCACTTGCCTTAGGCAAGGTGCTTCCTTTCTCTGGTGCGTTTAGCCTCAGTGCACAGCGGCTGAAGGGGGCTAAGTCCAAATGGGCCGTTTACTCCCTGTGTAAACTGGGCTTCCCGTTATTCCATCGCCTATGCTGTTTTCTTGGGATCAACTAGCTAAAGGCACGAGCTTTAGTGAGTTCAAATCCCAGCTCCTCCACTTCCTAGCCAACCACTGGGCAGGTTCTTTTTCCTCTCTAGGCCTCCGTTTTCTCATCTGTGAATTGGAGAGGAAGAAGCTCACCAACTTCAGAGGATTGTAGGATGACAAAGTGCAGATGTGTGTGCCACTCTTGGCAAACGCGCCCGGCACCACTAGGGAAGGATTAAACATACAGCGGCAGAGACTGTCACAACTTCCCAGGCACGGTCTCCCCATGCCACGGCTCCTACATTCCCTAAATCCAGCTGCCTACCAGGCAGCCCCATCGGGACACCCACACCACCTCAGCCTCGTGTTGTCCCACACCGACGAAGGAGTTACCACCACTCCATCCCCGATCTCAGAACACTCGGAAAACTCAATCGTCCCAGGCTGCTCCCTCTCCCAGCCCAGAGGCAACCAGCCCGCAGACGCTGCTGATTCATTCCCAGGGTGGCCTCTTTCGCCTCTTCTTCTCTGAATCCCCCCACATCTGCTGCTTAGTTCAGGCCCCCACCACCTGCTTCCTTCCTCCTCCAGACTCCACACTCCGCCCACTCTATCCTGTCCTCTACAATGCACGCAAAGGTTAAAAAATAAAAATAAAATAAAATATGGCTCCATCTGTAGCTGTAGACCTTCTGCAGCTTCTCAGTACACACAGGATAAAACACAAACTCTAGCAACTTATGTAAAGTCCTTCACATGTAACCCTGTGCCTGACCAGGCAACGTCAGTCCTCAATCCATCCTACCAGCCCCGCAGAACCCACTGCTTTCCTGCAAGACAGACTGCGTCACTGTGTTCTTACTACCTGCAAGAGTCTCCCTCAGCTTCTCTGCAGAAAGTGACCTCGGGTCTTCTTCCTCTATAAACCCTTCTCCGCTGTATTCCCTCAGCACTTGCTCTAGACTGCATTGCTTTGCGCATCCGTGTCTGTGTTGAAGCTGTGAGCTGCTGCAGAGCTGCTACTATGAGCATGCTGGTCTCTGTATCTCCCCTGAGGGCGCCCACTAGGTATGTGAAGGAACGAACGAGTCTCTTGCTACTAGAATGGATCTACTAGCTGGGACCCTGGGTCTCCGCCTTCCCGCCCTGGAGCTTCTAGCGCCACAACAAGAGCTGCCTAAGCTGCTGTCAGTTGCTTCTGCTGTCCGGAGTTTGCTGATAGACCTCTGCGGCAGACCTTTGTTACCAGAGAGAGTCGCAACGGGTTCTTGGGGATTCAGACCCAAGCCCAAGCCTGCTGTTTTCTGTTTCTATCCATTTCTTGCTCCAACTTTGGTACTGAGGGAATGAGCAGGCTGTTACCTGGGGGTCTGGATGTCGGCTGACGATGATGGGCACAGGACCGGGGTTACAGTGACTCAGGATCCTGTAGACGTCATTGAGTGTCATGCAGTGCACGGGGGAGTCATTGATTTCCACGATCTCATCGCCACACCTGCAAAGGCAACAGCCAGAAGCCATTAGGAAGCCAGTGATCATGCCATTGGGGAGGTCGTCTCCTGTTTCCCCGGCCAGGCTACTGATGAGATCTAAAATCCACATCAACAGCTAGATCTCTCTCCGTACCTGAGCAAAACCCAGAACGAGGCTAACTAGGCAGTTTCGGCCCCAGCTCCAGCATTTCAGGTGAACAAGAGCAAAATGTTTTGTGTTCCTTTGCTCCTCCAGTTCCCATTCAAGTTTGCCCAGCTGAGACAGAGAGCGTGACCTACCTGATCTAAGTGACTAAACAGTTAGCCATGACCTGGCCCATCGTGTCCTCCCATAAGCACAATGGCAGAAGGACTGGACAGGCTGTGCAAAGAAGGAATAACCGGGTTGGACAACAGCTGAGGTTCTTACAAGAAGAAATGCGGCAAGCAGGCGATGGGATTTGTTTTAGCTCTCAGGTGGCTTGGGTTACTGGCCACATCTATGGTTAGATAGGTGCTAAAGGCCTGATCCCCCTTCCGCCATGTCTGCTGCCTCCCTGTAGCCCCAAAAGCAAGAGGTCCAATGGGACATGGACTGGAACCTCCAAACCTGGGAGCCAAATTAAACCTTTTCTCTTATAAATTAATGGTCTCAGATATTGGTTATGGTAACAGAAAGCTGACTAACACAGCAGTCTGAACAGAAAAAGAAATGAGATAGAGAAGGTAGGTTTGCAGCCATACCTGGAGGATTTGTACAGTCCAACCCCTTTCCCTATGAGAGACAGGGAGCTGAGGCAAGAGGTGAAATTATTTCTCTGATACAGTCTAGCTGAGAGAGCGACACTCCTGTAAAGAATAAGTACTTTCTGTCTAATGGGCTGTCCCATCCCTGTCCAGCTGCTCAACTTTGCTGTTGTAGAGCGACAGCTGCAGCCAGAGACAATCTGTGAACATGTGTGAGTACTGCATGTGGCTTTGTTCCAATAAAACTTTATCTAAAATGACAGATGCCAGGCTGTACTTTGCAGACCACTGGTCCTGCTGGCTGTCAGCAGGACGAGAGATGAGAAGGGACTCAGGTCTCTCGATGCGAAGAAAGTACGTGGTTTTGACATCTGAGGAGCACCATCCTGTAGCTAAGAGACCACCAACAGTAGGCGCTCTCTGAACAATCCCTACCCCAGCGGTTTGAGGTTTTAGAGATGAAGCATCAGGCGCCACCCTGGTGATCAGTCAGCTGACTCCCACCTGTGGGGGAGCAGCAAACCTGTCTCTAATGCAGAAGTTCTGCCCTGTTCAGCAGGCTTGCCCTTCCTCACACCACTACGATCATGGAGAAACTCTGAAAAAATAGGGCAAAACTCTCCCACGTTAGCAAACCCCGAACCAAGTGAAAGGTGTATTTTTACTAGATCCCAATGTGGGAGGAGTACAAAGCATTGTAATAAGTTAAACTGAGCTAAAATATTTTGACCAAAATCAGAGCACTTACAGAAAACAAAATTTAGATCTGTACCTGTCTTCGAAGTCATCTATAAAGAAACATACCTGGCACAGCTAAAAATAGCTTATGTAACTGAGAAGGTAGAATAGATCTTTATAGTTTAGGACTTTAAGCTGGCCGTGACCTGCCTGTAATCCTAGAATGCTGGGAGGCTGAGGCAGGAAGATCCAAGTTTACGCCTAGCCTGGGCGACTTAGCGAGATCCTGCTCAAAATGTATGAAAAGGAGCTGGGGATGTAGCTCAGTGCAAAGGCCCCGAGTTCAGTCCTCAGTACTGCAAAATACAGTGTAACAGGAGATCACCCTAGAATTTTTCTTTTGGAGATGGTCTCCCCTCCAGCTTGCCCGTCCATGTCAGAGGAGCAGACACAGAAGCAAAGCCTCAGTCGGGCGGACGGGCTCACTGCCCGAAGGGAGGCCACAGGCGCGGTCCTGGAAGGTCGCGCCCCGCTTCCTAAGCAGCCGAGGAGCAGCGCGGGGCTCCTTGTCTGTCTTCTCTTGCTCCCTCCCTCTCTCCTTTGAGACTGAAGCCCTTGCAGGCCCAAGCGAGGTAAGCGGCGATTCGAGGCAGAGACCTCCCTGTCTCCTTCAGAGCTAGCTGTTGTTCCTTCCCACCACAATTGTCTCTTGCCCATGCTCCTGGGTGGGGACAGGCAGTAATGGACCTTAACCTCCGGCTACATTCATGCCACAGAAAACTGTACTCATACCCCTGCTTTGCTTAGAAAGCTACTTTTTCCACGTGGGGCTCCCAGGACCCCTCACCCCTTCTGCTCCCAGCAGAAGCACATGCTCTATCCCCGTGAATTCTGTTAGTTAAATCAGAGTTAAGTGAGTTCGCTTGGCATTTTCTGTTGCAGACTGAGTCCTCCTGGGCCTCACTCCTCCACCTGCCTCGTGCCCCAGACTCCTGGGGTCGGAGGAGGTCAGCAGCTCTGGGCTGGGGCAGCTCTGGGTTGGGGCATCTGAGATGCTGCAGTTTTCTCCCTTTTGGGGGGTGACTGGGAATTGAATCCAGGGCACACGCGGCCTCGATGCCGGGACAGACACTGAGAAGCCAGGCTCTCGGCCACTGGGTCATTCTACAGGTCTGATCCCCGCCCAGTCCCCCGACAGAGCAGCTGTTTCTCCCTCTGTCGTGAGACCAGTGGAAAGGAGCACGTACCGCAGCCGTCCATCCAGGTGCGCCACAGAGCCCGGTGAGAGTGTGTGGACGAAGATCCCCGAGATGCACTGGAAGTAGGGGACGCTGCAGAGGCCAATGCCCAGGCCCACACCGGCCTCTGCAAGGCAGAATGGCAGGGGCTGAGCGTTTGCCTCACGGCTCCATCTGCCCGTTCCCAAAGGTGCCCACGCCGCCCGTGCTTGTGGCGTCCCCAGGTGCAGGCAATGCTTAGAGAGGTCATCTGTTCAGGTGGGGCAAGACCAAGCAGCAGGAAGGAGGGAGGAGGAGGAGGAGGGCGGGAGGGAGGCCTCAGAGCACGATGGGTGCCATGCAGAGAACTGATGAAGAACTGCCAGGAAGTAGCAGGATGGCTGCTGCAGGCCCCAGTGGGGCAGCATCTGGGCTACACTGTGGGTGACGAGGAGCCAGGGGACCGGAGATTCCAGCAGCAGAAACAGAAGAGGCCGAGGCCGAGGGTGAGATGAAGCATGCCAGGCCACAGGGTCTGCAGCGGGTCACAGCTATGACCGACGAGAGGGAGGGCTCGAGGTGCGAGCACGCGGGCCTCATAATCAGCCGAAGGTGGCTGGCGAGAGGCAGTGGAGAGCACGGCAGGGACACGGCTGGCCTCTCTGTTTACAGGAAAGCGTGTGTGGCGTGGTGAGGAGAAAGGACAGAGTGTCGGGACCCAGACCAGATAAGAGCCCTGCAAGGGGACAGCAGCCACTCGGACGATATCACAGGTGAAGACAGACGGGGATGTGCATGCGACCGTTTCGCAGATAGACTTGCTGAGGGATGAAACGTGGGGATTTAATGACTAAAACCAAAACAACTTAGACATGATTTTGGCGTGATGCTGTTTACCAAAACAGGCAAGGATAGGGGGGCAAGGGAGGACGGGGCCGTCAGGACGAGGGTCAGGAGTGCAGTTGTTTGTTTGAGGTGCTGGGGATGAACAGGCCTTGGTCATGGGAGACAAGCGCTCCACCCCAAGCTGCACCCCAGCCCTGAGTTCAGGTTTGCCTGAGGCGCCCTGGCGAGACCGCGTGTAGGGTGGAGTTTAATCCCTGTAGTAGCACATGGTGCTGTTAGGGTCGAGGGCGCCCCCGAGTGTGGAAGCGGCAGAGGCCCAGTGTAGGGGAGGACCCTCTTTCTGGTTTGCTCTGGGCGCATGATTTACAGAGCACCTTCCTGGATGTTTTCTTCTGATGCTGCTTCTCCCAACAACACCACGAGGGATGCTGTAGGCCACTGTCAGAACCTCCGTTCTTGGCTGAAGATTCGCGTGTGACAGTTTGTCATGAGCAAAGGTCAGAGCCCTTCCGACATGCAGGCTTCTGGCTGGGTATAGGGTCAGGGTTAGAGTTCTTCAGCCACATGAGCATCAGATCGGCCTGGGCCCTTGCTCACCATGTGGCTCCCTGAGCTCACCCCACACACAGTCTAAGATGCTCCTTATTTAAAGCAAACAAACAAACCCTCTCCAAGGTGCTTCTGCTGCCAGTAATCAGAGGAAACAGCACTCCAAGGCCACACCCGTCTCGGATCCCGCCTGCGCAGCAGACTCAGCACGGAGACCACACAGGCCTATGTGTACCTGGTTCCCGTGCCAGGCACTGTGCCGGGTGTGGGCACAGGGTGGGCCAAGGCCACAGATGTGCGTCAGGCAAGCACCCATGCCTGGGATCAGGGACCTGGGCACACATCCTCTTCCCCACTGCACCCCACTGTTTAGCCCTCTGTGGCCCTGCAGGTGCAGGACCTTGTCTGACCCAAAGGGCGACGGTGTCTCTGAGCCCCCTCTCCTCACGCTCTGAGCTGCACTCTGCAGAGATCCTGGGACACCTGGTGCAGGGCGGGAGCTGACTCAGATGGCCTGGGGGTCCTCCAGGGACTTCTGACTGCAGTGAGGACAGAGTCTGCCTGCACAGTCCCGCAGGTGGCCTCCTCGCCTCTGCCAAGTGGTCTGAGGTCACTCCTGGCACCGGCGTCAGTCCTTGCCCTGCAGACCACACTGGCCTTTCCTACGCTCGGAGAGTGCTTGCGGGCTCCTTTGCCAGAGCCCAGCAGAGAGCCCAGCGGCCTCCTCATCCCGTGTCCCACTCACATTTGGGCCAGGACCTCAGGTGCCCTGGGTCAACAGCCCAGCTTGGGGCAGCAGAACAAATGGCTGTAGGTCCCAGGCGTCTGCTAGAAACAAGCTCAGTCCCTGCAGAGGCAGAGAACAGAGCCCGGAGAGGGCAGGTGACATGCCTGGGTCTCTGGCTCATCAGCAGCAGAGCTCCTACTCCAGTCCACAGTGTGTGTGTGTGTGTGTGTGTGTGCAAGTGTGTGTCACGTGCGCACAACTGTGTGGTTCTGTGTGTGACCCATGCTTGCTTTGTTTTGTTGCAGCCACTGCATCAGAACCCCAAGGTTTGCAAGTCAGCAACACGCTGCCGGCCCCAGCTGGTGGGGACCAGGCAGGAGGCGGAGCCGGTGGGCACCCTCACCCTACCTTTCTTCAGGGACACCTCCACCATGATTCTGTAGTTGGGCTTGGCAGCGCTGGCGGGGGGTGCGGGGCTGTCCAGAGCGAAGGGGCCACCGCTGTCCCTGGAGACGCAGGTGTTGGAGCTGAGGGAGCGGCACAGCGGAGGTGAGAGGGGGCCGCACAGGGAGGGCGGCGCCGTGAGGCGTGTGCGCACCGTGAGCGTGAGCAGCCCCTTTTTGGCTTGCTGAAAGGAAAGGAGAGAGTAATGTATGATGTCCAGGTGGACAGCCGGACAGGTGGACAGACCTGGGCTCACTGAAGGGTGGTGAGAAGGTCCTTTTTGGGGGAATGTGGATCTGTGTGCACGTGATTTATAAACATGTGTGTATTACTGGACGTATTACATATGACACATATCTACACACATGAATACCATATATAAAACATACTTTGTACATACTATATATTGTATTTACATATATACTCCAGATAAAGCCTTGAACTAGATTCAGACTTAAAAATATCTTTCAGTGATATCTTAAAACCTCAAAATATATTTGTAACTATCTTAGCACTGCACAAAGAATAGAGTGTTTGGAAAATACTCCCCAGCAGCAATCTTGATTCCACTACTATTTCTCGATAAGGTCTTTTGTTAACTCCATCCCCCAGGTTAGCATCAGCTAGATAGCCATGCAAGGATCCCACACCTTTAACCTGTGAGCTTGGAAGGGGGACCCCAGAGCTCGGTTCTGTGGCCTGCAGGCCCAGAATCTGGCCTCCTGTGGATAAGAAGCAGTCACCTTGAACTTCTGCAAAGCGCCTTGATGCGTCAGTCCGGCCATTGGCTCCCCGTTGAGTTCCAGAATTTCATCGCCTGTTGGGAGAGGGAGAAACGGCAGCTGGGGTGATTGCTGCTGCCCAGCCCGCGTCTTTCCCTTCAGCTCAGCCCTGGGAAGACCATTTCCTTGCCCTATGCCGTCCTCGGGAGTCCAGCAGGCAGCCTGGGCTACCTTCGGGCACCTCCCATCTCCCTGGCTGAGATCAAGGCCTGCTGGCACGCGGCCCACGCTTGCCTCCCTGCCTCGCCTCCACAAGAGCCCCACCTTTGCCCCAGACATCACACCCTCAGGCAACGTGACCTGCATCGCCCAGGCCTCTCTGCGGTTCCACACCCATGTCACGCCATGCCCTCGCCCCACCATCCTTACTCAGCGCTCTCTTAATCCTCAGTCCTTCTGCCATCATCCTTCTCTTACAGCACCACCGTCCCAGCGCTCCTCACCCCATAGGGTGGCCTGTGATGTGTGGCCAGGCTGGCAGCTCTTTGAGGAAGAGGACTCTGCTGTGCTAGAAGAAACGTCCCCAGGGCCGACTGTGGGCAGGTCTGTGAAGTGCCCAGCAGGTGGGTGGATGTGATCTCTCCAGAGTGCACTGTAGACCCCGCTTACAGAGGAGAGTTCGCTCAGAGAGGTCCCAGTCATGTGGTAAAGAGAAGTAGGATGTGGATCTTTTGACTCCAAGCCTACACTCACAGGAAAGTACTGTTTTTCTCTGTCCCCAAATCCACTTTTGGGTGTGCCCTGCCCTGTCCGAGGCTCCCTCCTGGTCAGGCCTGGTGGATCTGGGAGGAACATCTCCATGCGCTCCCAGGGTCGGGTCTGTGACCCTAGGAGCAGGGTCCAGCACAGGCCTGGAGGGTTTTGGGGTGCAGAATGGGGCCTCAGGAAGGGACTGTTTGCCCCCTGGCTTCTGCAGCTACAACACCACCAAAGATGGACATCACCAGGAAACAGCCACAGCTTCACAGTTCTCGCAGCCTTCTTTCCTCTCCCTCCTGCCCAAACGAAATTAGAGTCCTGGAGTGTGGACAGCGGTAAAAACTCAAGTGCCAAGATAAAGAGGAAGTTGTCCTCTAGATGAATAGTGTTGGGCCTACCATCGTTACCAAGAATATATGAACACTTTTCCTTCCATTCTGTGTGGGTTCCAAAAAAAGTATCAGTCGTTACCACAAAACCCTCAGAGAACCACTTCAAGGAATGAATTGGAATTTAGTGGTCTGGATATTAAATTTAAAGAGGACGTGATGCCAGCCACTTACTGTGAAATTGATTTAGATAAAGAAAAGAGAGATGCATTTGTGGATGCTACCAAAAATCACTCCTGGTACCAGATGACTTAACGATATGGGGCATTGCTGGCGGACAGATGAAAAAGGGAATATTACTATTGTAAACCTATAAGAAACTTGAAGTAGGTTTTTGTGGAAATTGAACTGTTGATGTTAATCTAACTAGTAAGGGAAAGGCGAATCTGGTTCTGAACACTAAAATATAGATGTCATATTCAATAAAGTGACAAAGTCAGATGTAAAATCTGAAGATCGATTAGGCAAAAATCTTGACGCACCCTTTCCTCAACACTGGACTCACTGGTTTTCAACTTCCAACTCCATCTTGCTGATGATCTTAGTTTGAGTGACTTTGGTGAGAACTTTAAGGAAACATTGTGCCCTGTACCGTAAAGAGGAGGAAACAGGTGACATGGATGGAGGCTGAGGGGCCGAACGTGGCTGAAAGCAGATGCCGGGCGGTGTGCTTAGACCATCAAGTCACCTCTGATTCTTCCTCTCTCGCCTGGATGTCGGCTACCTGCTCATTGCTGCTGCGGCCAGGACAGGAGGTTTACACCCAGAGAGGCTCAATGCTCAGTGCGGCCGTGTTTGTCTATGCTGCCGCATGCTCAGCGGGCAGCTCCTTCAGAGGAAGTCGGGGGAGCAGACAGGGAGAAAGGAGGTGGATGAAGCAGATCTTTACTGGGAAATTCCTTATCCTGATTAGGGCGTGTGGCACTCCTTCATCCCCTTTACCTCCGTTTGCTGCCACACTTCGAGAGCCACTCCCTCTAGAGCAGTGATGGCGCTTGTGGCATCTTTGTTTCGTTAGTCTTCCTCTCAAGCCTGTTGGTGCGATACTTGGCTGACACCCATCGAGTCGGCCCAACGTGCCTTGTCTTGTCCATGCTATTCCTTGTCCTGTGCAGAGAAAAAATGGTCCTGGAGCTTGCAGTAATCATGTGCCGGGGCAGAATTCTTCCTTTTGGCACAATCTTTATTGAAATGTATCTCATCTTCGCATCTCTCCGGGCAGAGATCTGTCATGCTCGTGGCTTTCTGACATGGTGCTGGTCATCTGCACATCGTGGCTTCTGTGTGGCTTTCGTGTGTACCTACTTCTTACTGAACGCAGAGAGGTGCGAAGGCTGGGGACACGTTTCCTATCTGCTGCGTCGACTGCAATCTACACTTACATGTACTCCTTGCGCTACTATCTTTTCAAAACAAAGATGTATGGCTTATTTCAAACATCATTTTACTTTGAATATATAACAGTACTTAGCATGGCCTTGGGGAGAAAGGAGCGATTGGTTACATGCGAACAAATACCTTCGTCCAGAAAATCTATACTAATGTGAAAGTTCATTAGAGGCCCAAAGAAACCTGAAATCTTGGATCGATTTCTCTTCCAAAGGGATTGAACTTGCAGGCTTCACACTGGGCACTCTTTGTGGGCACCTCTTTCATGAATGGCTTAGAGTAATATCTGTTTCCATTGATCCTGGGTGCTTACTGAATGCTTTCTCCAACTGTTCACAGCAAACACTTGGATTTATGCAGTAGGCTTTATATACTACAGTACATGGCTCATCATCCCAAAAATTAACTTATCAAAGATGAAACAGATCAGCTGTCTTCAATGAAGAGGAAAATTTTTTACTTAAAGTATTTTTTCCAATAAAATAAATAGAGGGAAACTTGGATGCTAAAATTTTACATGAATAGAAAAATTTTCCTGGCTTTTAATATTTCTACATTATTACAAAATGATGTCCCAGAAAGATTATTTTCCTCTCTTACTTTTACTACCATTGTGGGCCTATTATACAACATTTTTATATACTGAATTTGGGTTCTTCTTGACCTGTCTTAGGTTTTGTTGTATCTTGGGTTTTTTTTAAACTCAACTGCATCCTCTTTTTAAAAATAGAATTTAAAAACATTAAATTACACATGTAATACATCTAATGTCATCTTATCTGGGCCAGTTCCCCATCTATTTATTTTTAAATTATCCAGCTACATCTTAATCCCATTGAAGAAGGTACAGTCTGAAGATAGAGCTATACAGTTAGAAAGCAGAGTGTTAAATGGAAAAGAGATTTTCTTTCATTAAGCATTTCGAGATTTAGATAAACTACATTTTAACTGAATGTCTAAAGTGATTATCATTTTTCCCCCAAGTTAGTCTTACATTTTTGGGGGGAGGTTGAATGAAGGCTTTACATAAGAAATTATTAGAAATCGAGGGGGTGGGTAATAAATGTATATAACATACACACAGTGTAACACACGGGCGGAGAGTCTCAAATGCATGTGGATGTACAGATCGACTGAAGAGTGCATCCTTCTGATGATGGCTGGTGTAGAATGTGTGAAGATAAGTGGCTTTTTAGTCTCGCCTTCCATTGCACGACACACTGGGATTTCTTCAAATGTGTGTGTCGTACTTCTTTTGGGAGGAAGATTGCGCTCTTCAGTTTCTTTTCTAAAATTCCTACAGGAGCTAAATGTGTAGTTCAGAAACATTTCATTTTTGTTAAGACTGTCTGGGACACTTAAGTAACATCTAAAGCACTGCTGCTTTAGAACGTTCAAATAAAATTTCCTGATCAAAAAAAAAGAGAGAGAGAGAGAGAAAGGAAAAGACAGAAAATCCATTTTTACGTGACAGGAAAACCAAGTTCTCCCACGCACTCCATTTTCTTGGTGACCACACCAGGACTGCTTCCTCTGCGCTCCGTGCTGTGCTGAGAAATCCAGATGCAAACACAACTTCCGCCCTGACTTCTAGGCCTGATTGCCAGCGGTGGATCTGCCTCACTGATTATGGTTCCAGTTCCATAACCCATTTCCCCTCTGGTTGCTTTTAGGACACTTTTCCCTCTGTCTCTGGTATTCTGCAGTTTCCTTACGAGGTACCAGAGGAGGAACCTTTGTGCTTCCTGCAGCTCCACACCTTAAGTCAACGTGGAGGACTCCATGTCACTGTCTCTTTGTGTGCGATCCCTCATTTCACCGTGTGAGTTATTCTACAGCTCCTATCAGGTGTAAGTATTTGGGGTCTTTCAGTTGTTCCCCATGTTTCTTTAACACATGTCTTTTTCCTCCTTATTGCCCTGTGTGGTCTGCTGGCTACCTTCCAGTTCACTTATTTTTCTTCCAGCTACATCTAATCTGCTGCCAACCTACTCGTTAAGATTTTGATTTTAATGACAATGCTTTTAAACTTTTCTTCCAGTAGTTGCCTTTATTCATTTCACATAGTAGTTTTTCATTGTGTTCTGTTCTTATAGTTGACATTCTTTCTTTTATCATTTAAAGAAGACTTTAAAGTACAGCAGTTCTCTGGTCTCTTTCACTTTGTTGTACCACCTGGTGTTTCTGCGGACCAGTGCTCCCCCACAGCCCTGCTCACCATCCCGCACAGTAGGTCTTCTGAAGGTGCCTGGCATCTTTACTGCAACTCATCTGCCGGAGTATCTGCCTTCCGGTGGGGTCCCACAGATCCAGTCACCAGCCTTTCTTCCTCCTTCCTCTTGGCACACTGAAGGCTTCGCAGTTTCAGGGCTAGATTTCATATTGGTTTCCTGGCTTGGATTCAGATACTCTGCAGAGGATATAAACATAGCCTGCATGCTCACATATGATACAGGATTTGATACTTATTTTTCCTTGAGAGATGTCTTCCCCAGTCAAGAGTCATGAGCAGAGTCCTGGGCAGAGTCACAGCCTTCCCTGGGGCCTGGTGGCCTTCCCCGAAGAAGACAGTTTGTGTTGAATGAAGGCTTTGAGTGGATTCTCGGTGCCTCTCAGGGACCCAAGGCTCTGTCCCGCACCCCTCTGTGGGCTCTCACGTCCCAGTCCCGGCCCTCAGAGTCGACAGTGGCCCAGCAGTCCCCTGGGCTGCCATGTCACCGACTCCCGAGTTTGCCATACGATGGTGCAGAACTGTCTCTGGTTTTCCGTCGGCTGGGCGTCACCCTCCCTCTCTCTGGGCTCAGAGATGCTGCTTTAACAGCGTGTTTCTGTGTCAGACACGGGGCTGAGTGTCTGCGGGGAGTGTTTGGGTCAGCCCAGAGTGGCGGCTGCAGGAAGCAAAGAGCCGCTGTCCTTGTGAGACTCCGAGTCCAGGCTGAGAACAGAGGACAGATGAAGAAAACGCTTCAGGGTGTCCACTCTCGGCCACGCCAGGGCCGAACTTCCTTTCACATGCTCAGAACATCCCTCCCAACAAGGCTGGCTCTGGGCTCTCCTGACCTTTCCTGGCCACATCTGGTGAAACTGGCCTGGGTTTTGCCACATCTTACACAATCATTTTTTGGAAGAGGAATAAAAATAAATCGTCAATGGCCTTCATATGTGTAACAACCAGTACAGCCACACCGCTCCCCACCATGAACCCAAGAGTAGATCTGAAAATTTTACTTTAGAAAGAAGTTACCAAAAAAAAAAAAAAAGAAAGAAAGAAAAAAAGACTATTTGGCCAATTATTTGAAACTAGACCCAGCGATTGTCTGTTAACAGAATGTTCAGGCTCATTGAAATTCTCTCTTTTTATGATTGCTATTAACTAAAGGAGATAAATACCCAGACCACAAACAACAACAACAAAAAAATGAAGCTAGACTTGGGCAAACTAGTATTCAGGAAAGAAAACAAAACACAGTGTTCTCTTTTCTTGCCACCTCAACCCTCCCCCGCCCTCTGTTTAAAGTCAGAAAAGCATAGAAGATCAAGAATCAGATGTGGCACTCTCCCCTCCTCCCTCCCCAGCTCCCTCTCCATCAGCCTCCTGGGCCTCCGCCCCTCCCCCCTTCATCCAATGGGGAATTCTGGCTATTTCCCAAATGCTCGGATGCCCAGGCCAGCTTTCCCAAGCCTGCCGCACAGTGCCACCTTGTGGTCACCCTGCCATCACCTCCCTTCTGCCCCTCCAGCCTAAGCCTCCCGTCTGACTTCCGTCCCTCCCTCCTCTGCCTCCTCCTGTAGGTACTGAGTCATCTCTCTCTAGGAGAACAAGGCCAGAAGGCTCCAGTTTTCCTTCATTTGAGCCCTGCTCAGCTCTGTCCCATCCCTGTTCGCCCGTCTCCTCTTGGGGACTGCGTGAAGGTCCCTGGCAGTCATCGGAGCTGCAGGTGGCACCCGCACCAGCCCCTGCATGGCCAGCCTCTCTGCTGTCTCACCGGCCTGCAGCATCTACTCTGAGCTCTGCTTCCTGAACCTTCCAACCCTCCGGCTGGTCCCTCTGCAGGACAAGGCTTTGGGCTGCCCTGCCCGCAGGATGAAATCACGCCCCGTCCTGCACGAGGCCAGGTGGGCGAAGCCTCGCCTGGCAGGCTCAGCACCTGCTCTGGCAGGAGCATGGTGCCCGTTCCACGTGAAGCCTCACAGCTGAGGACACTGAAGACAGTAAAACTTCTCAGCGGGCTCTGGACTGCAGTGTCATTTAATGTTTTCGTGTTACAAGAACCTATTTTTGGTTCTAAAATAGTTTTGAATTTTTGAACCATTTAGAATTGTAGGAACATGAAACAGGCAGGGTCAGGCTGGGCCTGGTCTGCAGTTCCCGAAGATGGCACAGATCACACACGTCACCATGCACTCACACACGCACGTGCACCACACACACACACACACACACACACCAGCAGAGCAGCGTGGCACTAGGAAACCCAGAGAGCTCCCAGGGCCAGGCCTAGCGCATGGGGTAACCCATTACTGCAGGGTGAACCGACAGCGGGGAGTCCGCCCCCAGGACGAGAAGATGGGTGGCTCTGTTCCCATCCCTTGCCCGGGAAGGCAGCTGGACTGGCTGGGAGCTGCCTACAGCAGAGCCCTCGGGACCCAGCCGCCATGGAAGCTGCACTCTGAAGCCCTAGGACATGTTTTGCGACCCCAGTCTCTTCTGCGGCCTGGCAACTCTGGACTCAGCTCTGGGCCAGGAAGCATGGGAAAGCTACCTTCTTGGAGCCTCCCATCAGCAGCCGCCGCTCCGCCTGGGAAGATGGTTTTGACGTAAATCCCAATGGGGCCGTAAATGCTGTCCTGTCCCCCCACGATGCTGAAACCCAGGCCCTGGGGAGAGAAGAGGAGAAGGCCGGGCTCAGGAGTGGTCGGCGGCCCAGCTCCCAGTGTGGAGTTGTCAGGAAGGAGAGGCAGAAGGGAAGAGCAGTAGCAGGCGCCATGCGGTCTGCGGGGTGGAGTTCCCAGGAATCCATCGCCCTCTCTTCCGCTGTGATTCTGGTCAAATCACTTCCTGCCTCTGAGCCTCAGTTTCTCCTTTGTCAAACGATGGGGATGTTACCTCACTCAGACAATTGTGTTTAAAAGTAAAACACCACACCCGGCAACAAGAATGAAGACGTCAGCAGAGAGGTAACATCGCAGCAGCAGCTCCCAAAGGAGGCAGCACCCCTCTACCGGTGCCCCTTCTGTGCCACATCCACCCCTCCAGGACAGGGCTCCGCCAGGGCTCTCCCTCCCACCTTGGCCCTGCCATCCTCCGGGCCATCGTCCGGGCGCCCCCAGAGGCTGACAAAGACACCCTGGGATTGCACGGCGCCGCCTGGAGGAGAGGCTGGCTCAGGGGAGAAGGACGCGGGCAGGTGTCTAAACACCCCACGCACACCAGACAGTGGCCAGTCGCTTGGCTCCCAGACTGCCCTGAGAGGGGCGGTGACCCGCATAGCGATGTCATGGTGCACGGGCAGGCTGTCTCGGCCGGCAGCTGTGTGGACCAACTGGGACATCACCCTGGTCTTGGGTGGCAGCCCGTCTGCATCTCCATGCTGCTACGGGATGCCAGGCAAGCAGGCACAGGCAGGAAGGCTGTGGGCAGGGTGCTGTTCGGGGCGACGGCGGCGAGGGTTTCAGGAGGAGAGAGACACAGAGGGCCCGAGTAGTACGGGCCTGGGACAACGCGAGGTAGGGCGGCTTGTGCTCTGCCACGGACCCCCAGCCTCGGGCTGGCTGGGGCAGCTCCACCGACCCTGGCAAGGCAGGATGGCGCCACAGTCCAAAACAAGGCCAGGGGCTGGGAAGTCTGGGTCGTCGTCGTGGGTCAGCTGCTCACTCACGAGTCCCAGGCCCTCATCTCCACGTCCACGAGGGAGATGCTAATGGGGCCGCTGTGGGGAGTAGAGGAGTTTCCCTGACCCCGCCCTTAGCGCGGATGTGGGCTCCACAACTGGTTCCGTTTCAAGCCCCTGCTGGCCCTTCGGCCCTGACCCCCCTGACCCTGCCCCCACAGCAGGAGGCCGCCCTCCTTTCCTGCCTGTGTGCGGGGCTTCTTGCTCCAAATAATCCGTCCCCATTTCCCCATTTCATCCCAGGCCCTGAAGGATGATGTATTAAGTATACCTTATTATCCAAGCCATTTTTGTCATATTTTCATGAGTTTCAGGGCCCTTTTTTTTTTTTTTTTGATAC
>PVJO010014506.1:0-48054 GCA_004026905.1 Hystrix cristata | reverse complement strand
TAAATATTTAGAAATTATTTCAACAAAAGTCCCTTATCAGCCGTCTGGAGTGAGTGTACAGTGTATTTAATTTGGCATATTTATGTATAAGAGTGCATAGGAGGGGCGTATGATAAGAAAAAACAGCAGTGTGTCTCCATTCAAAATAAATGCCTAGGTCCTGGCTGGATTTTACAATAAACCCTAATGCTTTAAAAATGTTCTAGACATGGTGATCTGGCTCAAAACAGCTTTGGCTGGTGGGTCAGTATTTAATGTCTTCTAACTTCCCAATAAATTAAACGGGCATACAGAAAAAAGGATGAAAAGTTAAAGGACACTATTTTATACCACAACTGACTCAGAGACTCTAGTTTGTACCACTCCGCAAACTGAGCCTACTTTTTTCCTTCGAAGACCATCCACAGCTGACTACTCTTCCCATCTGCCTGCAAACTTCTCTGATCTTGATGACGTCCTCCTACAGCCAAAGGGTTAATGCCAGGTATCCGCTATGCAGAAAGCACAGGCAGGAAACTTCCATTTGAGCCTTGCACACAGGATCACTAAGCACCAGGAGAACCCATTCTAGGTGTCCACAGACATAGGAAGGAGGTTGACAGCCTCAGGAATTATCAGAGTACCAGACAGGTGAGCATCAGACACAGGAAGAAATGTCGTCATCATGGAAAAGAGACACATTAGTTGAAAACCTGGAAACTAGATCGGAAACTACACATCAATCAGCCCCTACCTGTAGATCTGGAAACAAAATCAGACTATTACATAATTAGGGCAAAAGCAGGGCCAAAGGTGCGTGCTTCACATACCCAGCCTCTGTCAAGATTTCACCTGCCCTACTATTTATTCATCAAACAAATGTACACCGAAGTTCAGCACTGAAGACAGAACTGAGTAGGGATAAGAAAACCAATGCAAGTTAATTTTGTTTACTGAAAAACAAAAGAAAAAGGACAACGTAACAAAAATCCTATCTATTGTAAGAGTTAGAATAAAATGTCAGAAAACTAATTGGCAAATTCAGAAAAGTACAAGTATAAATACATAACTTCAGCGTATAAAAGCAAAATATCTGAAATCAAGAAAATAAGATGAGATGAAAGATAATAAAATAATATAGCATTGTAAACTTCAGAGAAGGAAAGAAAAACAATGAAAATTGAAAGTTGATATATAAATAGAAAGGGAGTGGCAAATCACCACTTAAGTAAGGGTATTTACAAAGGAGAGATCAGAACTGTAAATAATCACAAATATTACATAAAGCAATAATAATACATCATCTAATACAAGTTTCCTGAGCTGAACAAAAGATCTGCAGATTAAATGAACTCACCACATTCTAGGTTAAAATTACTGAAAATCAGCACACATTTCTAAATATTTTGACAAAAGCTCTGAATTATAAAAATAAACAAAAAATTTTATTAGTAGAAGGGAAACGTCAGTTTTCTATGATAAGTTAGCCTTAAATACTTCTATTTGCCAAATTCTAAATGGCAATGAAGCCACATCTACAGATTTTTTTAAGGAAAAAATATTATAACCTAAGAATTTTATACCTAGCTACGTGGGCTTTCATGTATGACCAACAAAGAAATTTTCATAGCGGCAGGGGTTCAAAACTCATTAATCCACATTATTGTTACTGTTGTCATTGTTGTTATAGAATAATTGATAGAAGACGTGCTACCACCACTTAAGAGTTGAAACAAAATTGGATGGCTTAGTGTTGAGAAGTGATAGTGTAACAATTAAAATAGGGATGCCCAAGGCAGAGAAAGGGAAAAATACAGATGAGAGCAGCCATCATTGAAGTTTAAAGAGGAAAATCATTATATTGGTAAACCTATAGATAGACTGATGAAGGTAAAAAGAAGGCACTAATACCAACAACAGAAATGAGAGAAGGAGTAACAATATAGACCCCAAAGGCATTAAAAGTATATGAGAACACTACAAAACCCTGTAATGAAAATTCAACAGCTTAGGTGAAATGGTCCAATTCCTTGAAATCTACTGCACCTCCAATACAGTCATATCTGGGTACTCAACTGCTTTGGAACTCATCAAATTTGGTACTTGATTTTGTCCTGGTACTGGTCATTTGTTTAGTACGTCCAACACAAGCTAGAACTTCCAGGTGTCAATGGCCCCATGACTGGCTATCTTTTCCAGCCAAAACAATTTGGTATTCACAGTTACTGATCCTCATAGAGTGTCCTGGAGCCAGTTCACACAAGATAGCACTGTATTTCCTAAAGACAATGAATATGTAATTTAAACTCTGCCCTAAAAGAAAGCTCTAGGCCACTATGCTACAGTAAATCTAACATTAAAAGATGAATTAACAGCAGTTCTACGTAATAATATGTAGACTAATAGAAGAAAACATTTCCTAAGTTCTTCAGTGCAGCCAGGTCGAGCCGCTTCCAAGGCAGACAAAGATAGTACAGAAAAAAAAAAAAAACTAGAACATATATCCCCAATGAATACAGACATTAAAACACTCAACAAAACAACAAATTAGTTCTGGAAATTTTTAAAGGAACCAATACATCATAACAATGGGTTTTATTTCAGAAATACAGGCTGTTTTAACATTCAACAATCAATGTAATCTATCATATAAATGTATAAAAATGATAAAAATATTTGACCATAGATCAACTGCTACAGAAAAAGAATATGACAAAAATTGAACACAATAAAGCTCTTAAGACTCCTAATTGAGTTTAGAATGATCTCGGGATATAAGGTCAACCTACAAAAGTCTATTTTGTTTCTATACATTAGCAATAAATAATTGTAAGCTGAAATATTTTAAAGTATCATTTAAATACTAGCTAAAAAGGAGACAATAGGTGTAAAACTAAAAAAATTTGTGCAGGATGTCTGTATTAAAAACAAAAAAAGTATATTCATAAAACGTGAAAAACCTAAATAAATGGAGACAGTGCTCATGGACTGGAGCATTCAACATAG
This sequence comes from Hystrix cristata, assembly GCA_004026905.1. Taxonomy (NCBI): domain Eukaryota; kingdom Metazoa; phylum Chordata; class Mammalia; order Rodentia; family Hystricidae; genus Hystrix; species Hystrix cristata. The sequence continues at coordinate 45,069 of PVJO010014506.1, read as the reverse complement.
TTAAATTGTCAGTTCTCTCCAACTGCAGTCAAAAATCCACCAAGAGGGGCTGGGGATTTAGCTCAGTGGTTAGAGTGCTTGCCTAGCAAGCTCAAGGCCCTGAGTTCGATCCCCAGGACACCCCCCCAAAAAAGGAAATCCCACCAAGATTTTTGTAGATGTAGACAGGCTTACTCCAATACTTACATAGAAAGGCAAATTAGCTAGAAGCGCTGAAACGATTTTAAAAAAGAATAAAGCTGAAGGACTAGGACAGAAATAAATCCACATAAATAAGGCCAGTTCTTTTATATTTATTATAACAAGTGCTTTTTGACACAATTGATCATTGAATTTTACCCCACATTTTATATAAATATTAACTCAGTCAATCATAGATCTAAAGCCATGACTGTAAAACCACACAACATTTAGAAGAAAACGTAGGAAGGAATTTTTGGGTTGGGTTAAGGGAGAAGTCCTCAGATGAGCTGCCAACAATATAATACAGAGAAAGTTTTAATTAAAAACCTGTACTCTGCATAAAACACTGTTAATAAAATTAAAATCAGTATTTATAAGTTACATTGGTGACAAAGGACCTCCTTCCAGAATATATTTTTTAAAATTCTTAGAAACTCATCTACAAGAAATATTCAGCTTTTTAAAATGGACTAAAGAAGGTAGATGGCAAACAAAAAAAAAAAAACCCAAAAGAAAAAAACCACAAAACATTTGTTAAAATGCTTAAGAAAATTAGCTGTTAGAATGCAAAAGAGAACCCACAGTGAGGGAACCGGGGCTGCAGCTCAGGGGTAGAGGTTAGCCCGAGTGCACAAGCCTTGAGTGTGATTGTTAGCACTGCAGAAAACAACACAAGAAGACATTTCTGCACACCTGTTAGAATGGCTGCGCTTAATTTAAAAATCAACAACACCAAACACTGGCAAGACTGCAAAGTAACGGAAGGACTTCTCATTCACCACTGTTGGAATACAAAGCGGTGTCGCTCTCCGGAATCTAGTTCGGTAGTTTTTTAGAGAGCTAAACATACACTTAGCAAATGGGTCAGCAGTTGCTTTCTGAACCATTTTCCTACAGAAACGAAAGCTCTCTTCACATGAAATCCTAATCAGAAGCCTACATAGCGGCTCTGTTCCTAACAGCAACGGAAACAGTCCACCCGGCCTTCGGCCCTGGACGGCTGAGAGACAGGTGGATCCGCAGATCTGATCACTCCTCAGAGACAAAAGGGAACGAGGTGCGGACGGATCCTCACAGCAGCTGAGACAAATCCCAGCGGAATGATGGTGGGTGAAAGAGACACGTCTCAGAAGTTTCCATATTGTATGGATGCCTTCATGAGTCATGCTGAGAAAGGCAAAATACAGGGATGGGGGAGGAAAACCGATGACTCCCGAGTCGGGGATGGGAAGGCCACAAAGGGTCAACGTGAGGAAAAGTTTTGAGATGACGTGACCATCCTGTATTCTGATTATTGTGATGGTGATGGTGGTGTGTTACAATTCAGAGAACTTTAAGAAAGAATAAATTTTATAGTACTATTGCATTTTAATATTAAAAATAAAATATTAGCAGGTGTTGTGCAAATAAATTAATAAGTAAAATGTATGTATCATTATCTAAATTTAGCCTGGAATGTAAGGGTATTTCACTGTTAGGATGTCCCTAACTATAATCTATTTCATTAGTGAAACAGAAGAAATATCGAGCATGTGTATGATAGAGCAGAAAACCCATTCCTAATAAAATTAGTAGACTTCCTAAAAGAGATAGAATTACCTGCTGAAAGTCATAGCAAGCATCCATGTGACTGATTGTGGTACTGGAGATGGAACCCAGGACTTCGCACTGAGCGCATCCACAGGGCTGGGCTTGAACTTGCAAGCCTTCTGCCTCAACCTCCCAGAGTGATGGGATTACATGAGCCACCACATTACACCAGCAAACGTTTGTATGAGTAAGGGCCATGCCTCTCCAAGTCAGAAACAAGATAATGGTGTTCCTATAATATTGTTACCATCATCGTTAGCATCATAACCTGCCACAGCTGGGTTCAAATTGCTTACTAAGGGTCAATAGCTATAAAGGGAAGGGAAGGGGAGGGGAAGGGAAGGGGAGAGAAGGGAAGGGGAGGGGAAGGGCGGGAAGGGAAAGGGCGGGAAGGGAAGAGAAAGAGCAAGGGCGGGAAGGGAAAGGGAGGGAAAGGGAGGGAAGGGAAGCAGGGTTGTGCAAAACAAAAACAAAAACGGTGCAGCTGTAACCAGCCCTCCAAAGGCTTAGCTAACCTGGAAGGCCTGGAGAAGTACCGCTCAGAGAGTGTCCCACAGTTGGGAAAGACCCCACCTTCCTGCCCGCTCTGTGTCCTGTCCATCACGGCTGTCCAGAGGGTTTTCTCCCGGAGAGCTGGCTTCCTGCCACTGAGGCCGGGTTTGGAAGAGCAGCTCTGCGGCTGTGCAGTGTGTCCTTCCTCGGAGGGGTCTGGGCGGTGTGTGTCCCAGTCTGGACCTGTCACGCTGTTTCAGTCGAGGGCGGGACAGTGAACATTGAGGCCTTGCTGCCCAAAAGGCGACTTGGAGGCTCCATGTAGGTACTTCCATAACCATCTCTGGGGAAACAGTTCTTAACGGTCGTACGAGAAGAGCCGGCCCACAGTTAGCCCACCCTGCTGTGCGGCACAGCCAGAGAATAGAAGGAAATAACAATCAGACAGATCGAAAAAAGAAGAAAAATGATTATTTCTGATGACTTGAGTGTCTTTCAGGAAAACCCAAGGAAAGCAACTATTCAACTATTAGAATTCAAAAGTATGAATGATAATAAAATACTCACCAGTTTATGAAGTATTACTAAACACAAACCTGAATCAACTTAAAGTCAGGGATTCTCAGATCTTAAAGTCCATCTCTTGGGAGAATTTTTAAATGTTTTTAAATGCAGGTTCTGAGGTGCCCATACCATATTTTGTAAGTCAAGCACTCTGCTTTTGGTGTCTAGGAATCTGTATTTAAAAAATGACAATAACAAGCCCCCAGTTGATCCTAGCAGCAGTGGTCCACAGGCCATAAACGAAGAAGTTCGGTTCTGAGTTCATGTTTCTTAGCCTTTGAGACTGCTACATGCTTCTGAGAATTACGTGACATATAGAACGGCCCCCTCACCACCACCATTCAGCTATTTACCAAGAAGTGGTAAAAAAAGAGCCTCTGACTCTAAAGGAGTCCTTAAAAATTGGGTGTTAACAAGACTTCACTTAAATAGGGGATTGGACTAAATGAAAATGTTGAGTTACATTTGCCCAAATTTGGAAAAAACAATTAGGAGACATGGGGTAGGGGCGGTGGGCTGTAACAGAGAATTCATTCATGGGGGCAGAACTGAAGTCTTTGTAGACAATTTAGGTCTTCAAGGCCAGATTTCTCCACCTTCTCTCCTCAATATCTTCTTTACTACCACCAGCACTGACTATCTCAGTGTCTCTGCCCCATTTTGAGCCTTGTAATTACCTTCCCAAGATTATTCACATTTTAAAAGAAACTCCTAGAAGAAAGCTAATAAATTACAGGAAAAGATAAAATTCTAATGGTAGAATTTAGAAAGGATAAGTGGGGAAAATATCTCATAGGCAAGAATGGTTTCTCAATGGTTTTTAATTTCTAGCATGTGGTTGGCTCATATTCTCCTCCGTCTACGCATCTTCAAGGCCACGTATGATCTAGTTTGTAAAAGTTTTTCCTCTTGGCTCTACACGGAGCCCCACTTGAAACTGTAATGATCCGGCTTATGCATGATGACTTTGAATAAGATAATGTACAGAGAGCAGAAAGTAAAATTGGAAGCACATAGTACATGTTCAGCACATATCAGGTGTTCTTGTTATTGATGTAAACGACACAACCGAACAATAGTTCTGCAGTTCTAATTCAGATGTAGATCATGTTCTTGGTGGTCACTCAGTATTGATGGAGATGAGCACTCTGATGCTGGGAATGCCAGTTGCACACTCCTAGGAACTCACAGGCTCAAAGAGGAAATGGCCCATAAACAAATAAGAACTGAGCAGTGCTAAATGTTCTATTGAAGGCTTATTCTGCAGACAGGGATGTCCCCAAGAAGGGACAGCCCACTCAGCCAATAAAGAGTCATAGGACGAATTTCTCATGATAAAAATAGAACTCACTTACTAATGTGACACATAATTAAATTTAATTGTCAAATGAATTATACAATAATTTATTACTTTCAAAGAGGTAAAGATGAAGTTGAGACCATATGATCAAGGAAGGCTTTACCAAAACACACAACACGCAATGTTTCCCAGACTTTGGGATGTTATAAAGTACTAACACTTCAAACAAAATGCAGGAATCTACATCGGTTTGACAGTCTTGGGTTTTGCCAAATAAGGATAAACATATCTTCACTATTTAACAAAAAGAAAATACATTTCAGCCTTTCAAGTGTAATTCTGGAATAAGAGTGAGTCCAATTAATTGACTAACTTTGACTGTATGAAGAAGTCACGTTTTTCTCATTTGTCCTCAGATTGAGGAGGAGACCTCTCTGGAGGCTGATTCAGGCTTTGGTGGTCACCTGGGAAGACTGCTCAAGGGACAACAAGGAGGGACCAGTGGGGCTCTGGGTGCCAGCCCTCCTGTCATCGTGGCACCTGTGTGACCCTGGACCTGACACTGAAGTCTCCCTTGGTCCTAGTGCGTTTATCTTCCCCCACAGCTGCTTTTTGAATCTGCGGAGAAGATTGAAAGTGGTTATATAAAGGAAATTGTTTTGTTCGCTGCTCTTCTAATGCGATGGATTATGAAGAAGTAGACACCAGCTGAGTCTGAGTAGGTAACTCAGATGGGGACACCCAAGCAAGTTGGAGTTGGGTTTGGCCTGCAACTCCTGAACCAGAGGACACGTCTAGCTTGAGCAGAAGCTTCCAGAAGAAGAGGAAGTGCCAGACACAACCGGAAGTCTTTGCTGGGGTCCAGAAAGTTAGAGGAAAGGCTTTGAACTTTATCCTAAAAATAATGAGAACTATTTAAGCGATAGGAAGTTTGGGGGAAGAAAAATGACAAAAGGAAGTTTTCATGTCAACATAATGTCTTTTTAAATGAGTAAAGGGACATTTGGATTTCTTATAATGATTACTTGAGACTTGGCTCACCTAATCTCACAGCTGACTGAACACTCCCCTCTGACCTCTCCTCCTCCTCGGGGAGAAACCCAAGTTTAATGGAAGCTTTTGTCTCTATCTCTGCCTCTGACAGCTGAGAGATTAGCGGGGGTTTGGCTAATTAGTATTTAACTGTTCACTAATGTTCCCATGGGCTTGTCAATCACAATCTAGTTTAAAATGGATTCAACATTTTCCAAATCTGGAAGAAAGGATGCTGTGTCAGAGCCGATTCAATTTCTTGAAAGGACTAAAGCAAGAATCAAATCTACCTTTATGGTCCTTTCACATTCCACAACAAAACAACATGCCGAACTGGAAGTCCGCTACCGTCCTCTCTAGAAGCAGAGGCTGTGGCATGAGAGTGGAGAGTGAACTGGTCTCCATAGAAACCTGAGTTTTTAAGGGTCCCTGTTTAAAGTAGCCCACTGGTGACACAGTCCTCATACATGTCCCACGTGGCCGAGGAGACAGACAGAGAAGTCTTAATACAGTTAGTCCCTGAAGCTTAATAAAGGTATTAAGCTTAATAATAAATAAAGGTATTAAGTAGGCAATCAACTTGATTGCCTGCTTTTTTTTATTCATTCGGGCAATGCTTTGTTTCCTTGTTTGTTTATATGCCAGGCAGGAATTTTGCCCCCAAAGAAGACAACACTGTAGAGAGGAGGCAGGCATGCAAACAATTACCATATCACGTAAAGTGCCGCGTCCTCACAAGGCATAGTGTGAGCAACAGGAGCACGGAAGAAGCTTTCGTCTTGAGAGAATTGTTCAGGAGTCTGCAAAGAGGGAGGGAGCACTTGATCTGGGTCCTGAAAAATGAGTAGGAGTTTCCCAGAGTAAAAGTAGGGCCAGAGAATTCTAGACCAAAGGAAGAGCCCTTTCAAAGGCATGAAATATAACATAAGACATAGTTAGTTCCTGGATAATGTATGATCAAAGTTTAAGAATTTAGATTTTTACTCATTTAGAGCAATATGTGTTAAATGATCTTAAGTTAGCTACTAGAACTTTCTGAAATTTAGAAACCTCATCACCTAAATATCAAATGCCAGCACAGTATCACCCATGGAGGAGGTACTTAAAATCCTATTGAGGCAAAAAAAAAAAAAAAATCCTATGGAGGCAGGCAGGAGATTCGGGTATGGGAAAGAGGCTGGGCAAGTACATGTGAACTGTCAGTCATGGAGAGCTAGGATATGTGCAGAAAAACAGTCGCAAGCCCTGCTCCTGGGACCAATCAGAAAATGCTATCTTCAGTTTGTCTGGCAAGAGATCAAGCAGGTTTTTGATAGGATGGCCTAGATCCGACCTCAGCCTGAGGAGTATAGGATCAAAAAGATGGCGGCCATTAAGCTCTTGATGACTGTGCCCTCTCTCTTCAATGGTCCACTCTCACTCTGTAGAGCCTACTTCTCTTTCTACCTTTAACTGGCCCATACTCACTCTGCAGAGCGTATTTCTTTCCCTACCTTTGATAAATGTAAGACCTCACTACCTTTCTAACTTGTCTTGACCAATTCTTCATTCAGGACAGCAAGGACCTAGAAAGAATCACTAAAAGGAGTTCCCAGCACCCCAAAACCCTAAAACACTATTGCATATAAAAGTGGCTTAAGCAAATAGGTGTTCAGTAGAAGAGTCCAGAGGCAGGGAGTCCAGAACTGATGTAGATGATACAACCTTCAGGGACCTGATGTCTGTGACAATATAGAATCCAGGATATCCTCAGATCCTGGAATTGTTTGAGCTCTATTTGTGGTTTGTGCAGCAAGAAGAAGAGAAGAGAGAACAGCCCGGCGGGACCTGCTTAGAGCCTCAGCCTTGCTAAAGCCCCACACAACCTCGCCCTCATCCTTCCAGTCTTACATGACCGAGTTATGCTACAGGAAGCCAGGGATGTAGGGTCTTTCAAGGCGATCCATTTCCATACTAAAAGAAAACAGGGCTTGCTGCTAAGAAAGAAGGGGAAAATGGGGACTGGGGGGCCACTTAAAGTCACTGCCGTAGAACTCAACAAACATTGGTTTGACATCACACCTCAGATCTGCCATTGGCTCACTACAGAAACCTGAGCAAGTCCTTATAAGCTGAGTGTCAGGTTTATGGCTCATAAAATGAAGGTGATAATGCTGATCGCCCCAGATGTAGAAAAGCCAGCCTATGGAAGGAACACAGTAAAGGTTCCCTGCCGCCCTCCCATCCTCTCTGCCAACCTAGCAGAAAAGTCCGGTTTGTCAGTGGGCTATGCTCCATTGCTCTTGAGATACACAGAGAGAGACGAGAGTCAGGATCTTCTGAGTACACCAAAGCCAAGATCAGAGGGAGTCTGAGTTAGGCATCTGTGGGGGACAGGCAGAGAAAGAGGGTCAATGTGGGTGAGCGGATGCACATCAAAGAAGCAGAAACTGCAAGAAGGTCGGGGAGACACTGTGGAGAGACAGTCCTACAGCCGGAGAAATAGGGTATAATAGCCTTGGGATGGAGGGGGGATCCCGATTTTGAAATAGGGAATAATTAAGTACTACATTATATTAAGTAAAGCCTGAACCCTGTGTGAAATGGACTTGGTGTTAAGTAAAAATCTTAGCTATGTGCGCTGTCCAACATAAACTCTGTGGTAAGGGCTGAGCGTCCCAAACACAAAACCATCTAACACTGGATCTGGACTCTGGTGACTCTTAGAGAAGTCTGCAAACAGCATGGAAAATAAGCAAATTATTTTATGTACATCTTGTCCCTAATACTTTACTGCAAGGAACAGAAACATATACACACACAGAATAATTGAAAATAGAAAAGAAGTTCACAGAAAGAATGCAGCTGACAATCTTGTGGGCATCCAAGACCAGAGCAGACTCTCATGGGTCTTTGGGAGCCAAGGAGGCCTGGACCATGTCAGGCCACTGCCCTTTTCTCCTTTCTGCTTCTGTCTGCCCACCCACTTCATTTCCTGCCTCTTGAGCACACTGACCTTTTCTACTCACCCCTCATCTGTGAGCTCTGCCTTAACCTCCAGTCTACTCAGCATCTCGTTGCCATGGCGATGACTCAGACTCCGACTCCACAAGTCTTTTAAATTCAGAAGTCCACCTCTTAAAACCGGAATTTCCAATTCTCTTATTTAAATTCTAGAGGTTGAAAAGCTTCTTAGCTCAAGATCTGGCTCCCCCGAGACTGGTCGTCCACTCTTGTCTAGTCAGCTTTCCAAGAGAGTGGAGCAGAGTCACATACTTCTGTGGAGAACCAAGCCTACTTCTTTCCCCCTGAAGTCATTAATAATACCTCGGTTGACAAACCCTTCTCTTCGAAAACAGCTTGGCTCGCAAACAAAAGCATTCAGGAAAATTTTGTTTCCATTCGCAAACTCCACGTTGGGCAACAAGGACAATCACAGACATCTTCGCCACACAAACACAAATGCAGCCATCTTCCCCCCAAATTGTAAAACAAATTACACATACAAGGTACCACTGTATGTGTAAAGAAAAGGATGCTCAAGACTTAAAGATACAGTTGCATAGCCAAGACCTGTCTACCACCACCACCCTCTACCAACATTACCACTACCTGTAAAAATACATGCTGAAAAACCAAGATTTCTACTTCTTTCTTGAAGAGCGAAGAGATGGCAGTACAATGGGTGCCTAAGAATTTTCCAACTTCATCAATACCAAACCTTCATATGCAATCAGTACTAAGTACTACAGATGCTTATTTCTAACCTAGCTACAGCTCTTTTTACTTTTCTACTGCTGCTTCTGCTATGGTTCGGATCTAAAATGTTTCCCAGAAGTTTTGTGTGTTTGGGTGGATCATGGAGACATTATAGTCATCAATGGATTCATCCATTGATAGTTTTAATAGCAAATGTGCTGTTAGGAGGTGGGGGCCTGGCTGGAGGTGGTCACTGGGGAGTGTGACCTGGAAGTATATATTCTCGTATCTTATCCTTAGCTACCATGGATTGAACAGCTTTCCTCCACTATGCCCTTCCGCCATCTTGTTTCCGCCTTGGAGCCAGCTGACCATGGACTAAATCCTCTAAAAACCGTCAACCAAAATAAACCTTTCTTCCTTTAAATTGCAGGTGTTGGGTATTTTGTCCCAGCAACAGAAAAGTACCTAACCCAGCTCCAACATTTCACAAATGGCTGGTCAGTTTCCTAACTGACCTGCTGCCTCCAGTCTACCTACCCTTCAAAGTGTTCTTCATGTGCTGCCAAATGAATCTTTCTAAAATATTGATTTCTTTTTTTTTCTCTGCCCCAAATCCCTTAGCCAATTTTTTTTCCTCCTGGAACTAAAAGTCCTACATCCAGATTCCTTCTCTAGCTTTATTTCCTGCGATTCTCGCCCTGGAACTCTGACATCCTGTTGGGCTTGTGGGCTTGTGATTCCTTCAAATTTAGCATGGTCACACCTATCTCCATGTTATGCTTCCGACAGGTCCTCTCACTGGCCTGTCCTCTGTGGTCCAATGAGTCTATACAAATTCTATTTATTTTTTTAAACCAAGCTTAAGTCAAACGCCTTCTATGGAATTTCAAGGGTTTCCGCTCCACCACAATAAAGGACCTGGCTTCAAGACGAGGATAGATTAAGTCCCCCCTTTAGAGTCTCCATCTTCAAAATGATCACCAAACAATGAATGCATAAACCTGTAAGAGGAGAGGAGGATATTTACCAGGAGAAAAGCAGCTATAACAAACATGCAGAAGACAGAAAGTAAAAACAGAAGCAGCAGTGGCTTGGGGCAGAAAGGGGAAGCAGCAGGAATCTGGAAGCAGCAGAACAACAGAGCCTCTGGGCTCAATGGAAAGAAGATGCTGGCTGACGACCAGAGATGGAATGAGAAGACCAGCCACAGACTCTGTGTGCTTCTGCTCTGTGTAAAGCACAAGCAGGCAGGTTTCTATCTCTAGCCCGTGCAAAGGACTTCACTTAAAGAAGAAGAAGAAAATGAGGAGGGGTGGGGGGAAGTGAGAGGAAGAGGAGGAGGAGAAGAAAGAAAATGATGATGAAAAGGAGGAAGAGAAAAGCCCTGTACGCCTGATATAAACTAAGGAAAGTCCTTCATCTATTCATGACTTCCATGAATCCTCCTCTGGGGCTGAAGAGGCTTCAGAATGGAAGCCGGCTGCTTACCTGCTCACGTGCTCACATCACAGCGTGTGGCAGCTCAGGGGCCCACGTCCAGGCCCAGAGAAATCCTCACCAGCCCTCCCATCTCAAGCTCCTAAACATTGCAGGCGCTCAAAGGCATCAGGCGTTTGAGGAAAAGCAGCAGTGTGGAAGAGAAGTCCAAGGAAAGAATGAACGTGAACATAATTCAAGTTCTGTGATTTTTAAAATCTAATTTATAGGCCTGCTAAACTTGAAGAGCTATTTAATTCACAGGTTAAGGAAAGGAAACTTCAAAAGAATGCTCTGGGTATAAAGCATTCATTTTAGATACTGAAAATATTATTGCTAAAATAAAGAGTGCAATAGAAGAGTTAAGAACGGGGAGCTTAGGAGACCTTTTGCAGCATGAAAGTAAAAAGACAAACAAATTTAAAAAAAACATAGAAGCAACCAAAGTAAGAGACATAGAGCACGGAACCAGGAGGTCCAACACCAACCAGCAGGAGTACAAAAACAAAACGCCGAATGAATGTACGGCGGGGGTGGGGGGGGTGATTGTAACAGGCACAACCAGAGCTGCGGTGTAGCATAGTGGCAGAGTGCTTGCCTAGTGTGAATAAGGCTCCGGACTCCAACTCCAGCACCAAAAAAAAAGAGCAGGAGATGGTGATGTATATCTGTAATCCCAGCACTTTGGGAGGCTGAAGTAGTTCAAGCCCAGCTTGGGCAACTTGGCGATTCAGGGAGATTCTGCCTCAAAATAAAAACAAGAGAGACTGGGGTGCTAACCCCTAACCCTAACCATAACCCCTAACTCAGCACAAAAACCCTGAGTTCAATCCCCAGTACCCCTGCTCCCCCACGCCAAAGAGAAGGCAAGAAAGAAACAGCCGAAGATGTATTCCAGAGCTAAAGAGAAGCAAATTTCAGATTGACGAGGTCTACAAAAAAGACCAGAAATGGTCTTCATTCTGGAAATGGTCTTTGTTTTTTTTCTTTTCCCGTTTTTGTTGTTGGTGGTGATGTTTTTGTTTTTGTTGTTGTTGTTGCTGCTGCTGCTGCTTTGTTTTTATTTTGTACTGGTTTCCATTTTCCATTTTCACATTGGTTATCAGGAAGCCCCAGGACAATTTGGAAGTGACCTAGCACAGAGAGTAAGGTGGGGACATCTGGAGCAAGGTTGCTGGTGTGAACTGTGGCTCTGGCAACTCTGTGATTTGGGGCCAGTCACCTAACTGCTCTGTACTCTTTTATCAGCCACAGATGGGAATGACTCTGGAGCCAACCTCTTGGAAAGATGGAATGTCACAGCTAAAACACCATTACATATGCACCCAGCAACTGTTTTAGAGAATTTCTCCATGGTTGAACCTTTAAGTTGCTAGTAATGCCTTCCTGTTACATATCTCATGGAAATGGGTATCTTTGTGTATTTTTGATAATTTCCTTGGAATAGATGGCCAGAACTGTGATCAGTGCATCGAAGAATATGAATACATTTAAGACTTTTGGTTACTATTGTCAAAAGGTCGTCAGTGTATTATTCTCCATAGCGTGTTGTCTCAATACTGTTGTTGATGTGTTGTTCTCCCATAAGCAGTAAATAAAAGTAGTGATGTTTTCGCAGTCGCATCGACATGAAGAATTATCTTTTAAAAAATAAAATCAGATGATACTTTATATGAGATTTGTTTCTAGTGTGATGGTCAGAGTCGGTCCTCAGCTTTGGAACTTCCCAGGCTCCCAAGGCTCCAGAGACATCTTTGTTCTTTTAAGAAAATATGGTAATGCAAGAATACTTTGGAAGAGCCAGAAGCACAGAGACTGTGTTAAAAATTGGCATTTTAAATCACTTTATGTGCTTCTACTTTCTGATATCAGTATATTAACATTTCCCCAGATGACTATAAGAATTTTGTTTACCAAGAAATTGAGATAACGGTGCCTAGCTTCTTTGAAAAAATCATTGACATTAGTGGTGTAACATTTCCCAAAGTGAATATGTCATATTTTACTTAGTCATTCCTATGTCATTAGTGATTAAAGTTTACCCAAATGTTGTCTGTTGTAAACAAGGCCACAATAGACATCTTTGTGCATAAAGATCTTCCATGATCTAGACATTTTTCTGAGACTGGATTGCCAAAAGTAGAACCCCTAAAATAAAGCTGCAATATTTACAAGCTCTTGATACAAGTTTTATATTGTGTGAAGATCATCTGGAAAGCACCTTTAGAAATTCAGTGCAGTTTGGGGGCGGGAAGGATGTGTACTCATTGGTCAAAGAGACTCTTCCTACAGGCTAGTGGGGCAGGAAGATCAGTGTCCCCTCATTTGCAGAGTCCCCTTCCTGGGCTTGATGGATCCCCAACAATAGGTTCACTTGGTTGTGTGTTGTTTGTTTAAACTGCTAAAGGAAGACAATTTAACCCCAATTATAAGACTATTTCTTTCCACTCTGTCTTCTGCTTTATTCCACTTCTGATCAGGTTGGCAGTTTGGAAATATTCATTGGCACTTGGGGGATGTGCCTGAGAGGCGCAGAATACCTAATTTTGCTTTCATAGTTTTTTTTTTTAAAAAAGAACCCTTAATATCATACAAGTCTCATGGCCCCAAAAGATTGCATCTGTCCCCGTATTTCCACTTAAGATGGGCAAGTTGAAAAATGCCAGGGCCTGCATACCAAACCCTATGGAATTCACATTCCAGCCAAGCAGGATGGCTGCTGAGAAAAGCCAAGTGCTCTGCCCTGAGCCAGCTCTTGGAAAGAACAACAAGGTGAAACCTCTTGAAACCCTGTGCTGTTGAAAGCTGGCTCTGCTGGACAGATGGAAAAGAAGTTGACCAGAGACCGCACTCTGAGAGGAAGGAAAGGCTCCACCAGGATCCTTGCTCTGGGTTCCCAAGTTGCTTTCATCTGGATGACTGTGCCACCAGCCAGTGATGAGCCTGAAGACAGGGCTCGCCGAGGCACCATGCCACGCCAGGGAGGGGTCCAGGGAACCCAAAGTGCCGAACAGATGGTGGAGCCGCCCTGGAAGTGACTGGGGTGCTCAAGACCCAAGATCTGGTCTACTGCAGCCCCCAGCTCCATCCTTTAGGGCCTGACAAGAGAAAGGAAGTAAAGAGACAAACACAATCATATTCTCACAGCTCCATCCAAACGCAAAGTCTTTGGTTCCCTTTTGCTCTTACAGGAAGCCAGGTATAATTGTTTACTTCTAGAATGTCCCCCAAAAGTCTCATGTGTGAAAAGGTGGGGCTTTGGGAAGGTGACTGGATCGTGGGGGTGCTATACAGTACTCATTATTGGATTGCTCCATTGATGAAGTTCATAGATAAATGTGCTGTTAGGCAGCTGGGCCTGATTGGAAGAGGTGTGCCTTTGGAAGGAATACTCTGTCTCTCTCTCCTCTCTTCCCTTCGCTCTCTGTTTCCTGGTTACCGTGGGATGAGCAGCTTTCCTCCACTACACCCTTCCACCATGATGTTCCTGACTTGTAACCAGAAACCATGGACTGAATCCCCTGAACTGTCGACCAAATTAAATCTCTCCTCCTTTAACTTGCAGGTGTCAGTATTGCGTCCAGCAATGAGAAAGCTGCCTAATACACAAAGCGTAAGAATAAACACAGACCGCAGAAGAGAAGAGGGTGGGAGGGACATCTCGGCCCCTTAGAAGTGGAGGGGAGGACGAAGAGGCACTTAAAGTTGTCAAAGGGCAAGCACATGTCCTTGACCTTTTGGGAACAGCCTCAAGTCTTAATGGTCCCTCCTGCTGTCTTGATTTGGGATTCTGAACAGATGGGACAGGTCTCTCTCCATAGCCCCATCGTGGCCATTGGAGAGAGCGACCAGAGAGAAGATGGGGCAGCAGGAGGCTCAGGGAGAAGACCCCAGAGTCACTGGGTGTAATGAGGAAGCTTCTGCTTCTGATTCTGGAAGGTTGATTACATTAAAACTTTTGATATATGTTGATACACTAAAGCAAAAACCATCAGTCTTTTAGGCCCAAAATAATAAATAGACAAAAATAATAAAGAAGAAATAAATAAGCCAAAGCTTTCCAATTTCAAACCTCCACTGGGTAGCAGTTTCCCAGTGTCCTGCCATGCACCCTCCCGTGTCCCAGCTCTGGACTCCAAATCCAGGGGAGTCCAGAAGGGGAGGCCAAATCTCTCCCACTCTTTGGAATGTAATTGCCATTAAGGCTGAACAATGAGGGCAATGAACAGTAGCAGCAGGTTTTTTTCGAGTTTATATAAACACCAGCTTCAGGGAGATGGCTGGACTGTGGGGATCAAAGAGTCTCTGTCACATCAGTGCCTTAAATCTCTGCACAGCTCCTTGAGGATCATCTGGCCTCTGTGAACACGAGCAGCTGATAAAAGACCTCTCGCAGCTCATGCCTTATCTGCTCACACAGGCACGGGCTGCCCCAAAGCTGCTCTGGAGCGAAAGCAGCCACGCAAAGCTGCTTGGGAAACACCTCCAGCCCCAGGACGGGGGGCCAGGTGGGCTTCAGAGCGTGTGTCCTGGACTCAGGAAGGTCCCTGCTTTGTGCTTCCCCCAGCGTGATCATGCTTGCTTCTTGTCATCCAACCTGACCCCGTTTCAAAGATTTGTTCAAATGAACTAGAGCTATGAAAAAGGAGCAAGCAGGTCGGAAGCCACCTGAGGAGAGCAAAGAAAGTGGGGAAACTGGGGGAACATGTGTGTGTGTGTGTGTCCAGGAACCTGTGATTTGCCCATAAAGCAAAACTTGGATCCCAGAGGGCTTCCCTGGGTCGTCAGCACCATGGGGATGTGCTGAAGTTCTTCCCTTACACAGTGAAGCCTGGAGAGAGCCTGCTATGCTCCTGGAGTCTCGTTCGGTGGCTGAGCTCCCTGGCGCTGCTCTTGAGTATCCATGTTAAATCACGAGCACGCATTTGTAAAGCAAGAGCCGTTCTTTAGCCTCCAGCCAGCAAAGAGCCAGTGAGGACCAGCCACATGGAAGTTTCAACTGAGTGACTTTGGTTGATGCTTCCAACTTTCCCTCAGTGGGAGGCCACTGAAGATGAAAAAACCACAGAAACCATCTAGCACCCCACCATGACATGTTACACCTCACTTAGTTCCCTCCAAGTGTGCACAGCTCCTGTGTCATCTGGCCCTGAGGAACGCAAGTCAGGAGTGTAATGTGGTCTGGGTCCGAGGTCAAGATCTCAAGGCCGTGGGGATGGGTATTATTAGATTGATTACTAAACTAAATCTTGAGAAAATTTCTAAGAATGAGGCACAGTGGAAATCAGAGGGAGTCTCTCCACAGTGGTGTGGCGGCTCTCATTCCAGCGTAAAAACCCTGTGAAGCATTTCTCAGGACAGCAGCAAAGCAGAGTAGAGACACTAGATCTGACCACGGCTCCAAGGTCAGGACTTGGCAGATTCGTTCCATTTTTGCACTGTGATAGCCACCCTCAATTTCGAGGTATTAAAATTGGAATCTTATGAAGAGTCTTGACTGGGCCATCTCCTTGCCTTCTTCAAAATCCCATCAAAACTATACCAGTTGTGTGCGTTACGAATACTCTTAAGCCAAACCACCATTCTAGTTTATCCTGACATACTAATCAAAGAGTAATCTTTGTGTATTCAAATCAAGCAAGTATTTACATACTTGTCATTCACTGACTTATTCACCAGATATATTCAAGGAACTGTTTCAGCTCTTAGAGAGAAATAAAGGAGAACCAATCCCTAATCCACTGTCCCTCCAACCACACATCCAACACAGACACACACACACACACAGAGGATGTGGTAAGCCAAAAGGGAGGGGCTCGTATAAAGGAAGAACCACACTGCCCATCTGACAAAGAGCTAAGCAGAGATCTGCTCTATGTTCTGGGATCACAGAAGGATGTCAATTCCCAGTCAAGGGGGCTTAACAGAAGAGGTGACCTTCAGCTGGCCCTTAACACAATCTGTTTGCATGTTTGGCAACCACGAGGCAGCCGGCCAAGCAGGCAAAGCCCTCATGAGCAGAAGGAAGCTCACCAAAGAAAAAGAAAATAAGGGAAACAACATCAGAGAACATGTACCATCATTTTAAAAATATCTTGTAAAGTGCACTAAAGTCTGCAACTTTCTTGGAAGTACATCAAAAAGAAAAGAAAAATTGGATATGCAGAAAGATGGGTAGATGAAAGGGAACACAGATAATTTAACTGTATTGTAGAATCTAAGTACTTGTACAGGTATTGCACAATTATTTCAATGTTTCTATGTTTAAATTTTTTATTATAATTCTGGGGGAAATCACTTTATATAAAGCTTTCTTTAAGGACATGCGTTGTTTTAGATTTCATTTAGCTTTTATTTGTTGTCAACTGCCATTTGACAAAGTCTGTGGGGTTTTTTTGTTTGTTTTTGTTTTTGTTTTTAGTACCGGGGATTGAACCCAGAGTCATACACTGAGCTACAACTCCAGGTGCTTTATTATTTTTCAAGTTTTGAGACAGAGTCTCACTAAGTTAGCCAAGTAGAACTTGAATTTGTAATCTTCCTGCCTCAGCCTACTTAAGTACTGCTGAAAAACATTTTTAAAGGGCTTTGTTTTAGTTATTTTTTCTTCGAAAAGTCCTCTGGAGAGCAGATTAGAGTCTGTTTTGGAGCATCAGGGTAACTGATGGTTAGAGAGCCATGAATTCTACAAGAACTCCTGATACAGAGATTTCATTTAAAAGCTAACAGGTAGTTAACATGAGAGGCCAGGTACCTCTATAATGAAAATTACAAAACACTGAGAAAATTGAAGAAGATATTAGAAAATGCAAAGATCTCCCTTGTTCATGAATTGACAGAACCAATACTGTCAAAATGACCATATTATCAAAAGTAATCTACAGATTCAATGCAATCCCCATTAAAGTACCAATTGCATTCTTCACAAAACCTAAAATTTGTATGGAAGCATAAAAGACCCACAATAACCAAAGCAATCTCGAGCAAAGTCCGCAACAGTAGAGTACCAGATCACAAATTATACTGCAGATCCATGTACAGTAACACAAACAACATGGTACTGGCACAAAACTAGCCAAGTAGACGAATGGAATTGGCTAGAGGACAGACACTCAAACCTGCTCAACTCCAGCCATCTGCTTTTTGACAAAGGCCCTAAGAGCATCACTGGAGAAAAGACAACCTCGGAAACAAGTTGCGTGGATATCCACATGCAGAAGATTGAAACTAGAGCCTTAGCGCTCACTCTGCACTAAATCAGATCAAAATGCGTCAAAGAGCATCATGTAAGACTGGAAGTCTTGCTGGAAGAAAGCACTTGGCCACAGCAAGGCAAAGTCTTTCTGAACAGGACCCAACAGCACAGGAAATAATAAGCAAGAATCAGTAAAAGGGATTATGTCAGATTTTAAAGATGCCGCACAGGAAAGGAATCAAAAGAAAGAGACAGCCTGGAAAGCGGGAGAAAGTCTTTGGTAGACACTCTTCCAATGGAAGATTAATACCTAGAAAATATAAAGAACTCAAAAAACTGAACACACACACAAAAAGAACAGAAAACAAACAAACAAACAAGAAAGGCCAATCAATAAGTGGAAAAGTGAATTGAACAGATCATTCTCAAAAGAAGCAGGACAAGTAGTCAGTAAATATATTTAAAAAGTTCAACATCTTTAACCATCAGGAAATTCAAATAAAAACTACATTACAATTCCATTTCACCCAAATCAGAACGGCTATCATCAAGAATAGAAAAATTGATTAAGCCTGGTGCAGATGTGGGCGAAAAGGAACTCTTCTGCCGTGTTAGTGGGAAATTAGTGCAACCACTACAGATGGAAATTACTCAAAAAACTAAAACTACATGTACCCTTTGATCTAGCTATACCACTCCTTGGTATACTCCTGAAAG
This sequence comes from Hystrix cristata, assembly GCA_004026905.1. Taxonomy (NCBI): domain Eukaryota; kingdom Metazoa; phylum Chordata; class Mammalia; order Rodentia; family Hystricidae; genus Hystrix; species Hystrix cristata. The sequence continues at coordinate 26,839 of PVJO010014506.1, read as the reverse complement.
AATTAAAAAGAACATATAATAGTGATACATGCACATCCGTGTTTATAGTGGTACAGTTTACAATTCATAGAAACAGCCTAGAAACCCATCAGCAGGTGAATGGACTAAGAAAATGTGATATATATACACAATGGAGTATCATTCAATCATGAAAAGAATGCAATCATGTCATTTGTGGGAAATGAAACAGACAATCTTGTTAGGTGCAGTAAGCCCATGTCAGAAAGTGAAACATAACATTTTCTCTTCTATGAGCAATCTAAAAATAAATAAATAAAAACATAAATGAGCAATGACAGGAAGATAGAAGGTAGACTTTTATAAGTGGGGAAGAGGATCGGAGGAGGGGGGCACAAAGGGAGATAGGGGTTACAGAGATGAAAATAATCAAGATGTGTTATATAAGTGTACCAATACTATACCAAAAAGAGTCCCATTATTTTGTATTACTCATCAGCACCAATAAAAGTCAACCATTTTCTATAGAAATAAATATGTGAAAACTTGAATTTTAAAATGCATTTGCAAATTTAAAAATGTAATTTAAAATCACTCCAAAAATAGTTGCATACAAAGCTAACAAAACAAGTCCAGGATCTATATATGCTGAATATTCCAAAAAGCTGATAAAAGAAGTCAAAGATCTAAGGAGATAAATCATTCTCATGCATTGAGACTCAACCTAGTAAAGATGGCGTTTCTCCCAAAATTAACCCTTAAATTTAACGTAATTCCTGTTAAAGTCCTAATAAAACAGTAAGACAAACTTACTCCAAAATTTACATGAAAAGACAAAAGGTACCAAAACAGCTAAGACAATTTTGAACGAGGAGGAAAAAGTGAGAGAAATTCCCTTTGTAGACTTACTACATAGCTATAGTAATCAATAGTCTCTCTCTGCGGGTTATCTCTTGGGATTAATAAAAGATAATACATATCAAGAATTTAGATAAATGCCTCACGCATAGTGAATGCTTCACACATGTTAGCTATTCATCAAACATTATACAGCCCAGGAAGTAACTTTGGAGGGATCTAAAGTAGAATGTTCACAGTCACATACAGGTAGATACCAGTGTGAGAGCCAGAAATTAAGTTAAGCTTCTCCTGAGTCCAAATCCCAGGCCATTTCCCTACTTTAAATATTACCAAGAAGAAATTGCCAATCCAAAAACCACTTCGGCCCTCCCACTCATTGAGTCTTATTTATTTGTCCAAAGATGATAGAACTCCAAGATCTATTCCAAATATCCTAATTTACAAATAAATATTGGAGTCATCTGTGATCCCAACTGACCCAACTGTAGAAATCTTTTTATTAACCTTAGTACTTTTCCCACCCAGGAGGACATTTTGATGGTTATCCTTGACTCTTTGACTAATTGGTCTTTGATGTGTATTTAAGTATTCAAAATTTCCATTCTGTAAAACATAAAATGCCTTGTCCCCGTCCTATAAATGATTCATCACAAGTATTATTATCCCAACAAGTCCATGATCGATATGAACATCTTCATTTGTGTGTAAATGATGCCCGTCTTCCCGGGCCAATGCTTTCGTTCATTCCCACACCTTCAGAGACTAAGAGAGATTAAATGGGTCTCCTCAATACATCCCATGAAATATTGATTAAAGGCCTCATCGAAATAAGTGTATTAATGTAGGCTTAAAGCACTCAAGTGAGTAAGAACACCCCAAGGGGAAACATTTCTACCAAGCAAGTGAGACAAAAATTGGATACTTTGAAAATGGTGAGAATGTTCCTGGGTACACAAATCCTTTTTGCAATCTCACATAGCAAAGCAGAACTTTTAACAAATGATCCCAGCGATAAAAGCCTAGCCCTTAGAGGGAAGGCTTAGGTGGAAGAGGGGAGAGGTTAAAAATGAAATAAACGGGAGGCCAGCAATGACATTATAAATTATTTCTCATCAAAATTGCTTAAAATCTTTTCTTTTTATTTTTACCAAGAACATGTATTGGTACATTGTATACATAATGATCATAATCAACGTGGTTATTTTGTACCTGTACATGATACATCTTGGTTTTCCCCCCTCTTCCCCCCCTCCCCTCCCCTCTTTTCCATTCACCCATCCCTCCCTATTTGCAACAAGTGTAGCTACACTTTACCATTTTTTCCCCTTTCATCTTACTTTTCTTTTAACCTTCTCCTTTATCTCCCTTTTCCCTATCTAGTTCTCTCTTTTGCATACTATCTTTTTTTTAAACAAAATATCTATTCTACCCCTTTGTCCTTATTTACACTTATAGTTTCTCATATCAGGGAAACAATTCGATGTGTACTAATTTATTAAGTGTCTGATTTATTTCACTTAATCGTATGTAAAATTGCTTAAAATCTTGAAAACAATTTTTACTGTCTCCTATTACTGAGTTCCCTTTCCCATTCCCACTCAATACAAATAGAAATAATACATTTTTCCAGGGAAAAAATAAAAATAGAAAAGACTCTCATCCTCTCTGGAGAAACCACAATGTCTGAAACTCACTGCCTATATTTATACTTTCTTCGCCAATAATCTCAGACTTAGTTTTTTCTTCAGTTTTTTCTTTGGGGGGGTGACAGTAGTCTCTTTTTAGAATCCAAGGAGAACATTCATATTTCTTTTACTTAGAAAGTGCTAGTTTGGATTTGGCCCCTGTCTTAAAGCCTATGTGTTAAAGACTGTTGCCATTGAGAAGTGGTGGAAACTTTAAGAGATGGAGACTGGTGGAAAGAAGTCAGGTCCCTCGGGGTAGAGATATTAGAACCCGAGCCCTTCCCCTCTCTTTGTTTCCTAGTGGCCCTGCAGTAAACAGACCTCCTTTACATTCCTGCCATGACATCCTGTGCCACTAGAGGCCTAGAGCAACAGGGCCAAGCAACCATGGACTGAATCTTCTAAAATCATGAGCCAGATAAACCTTTCCTCCTTAGAAGTTGATTTTTTTCAGGCATTTTGTCACAGCTATGGAAATCTGATTACACAAAGCTTATAGATTCAATGGTAGTAAGAAGTTGAAAGAAATCTTGTAGATGTTCCAAGCCTTTAAATGTTCCAAATGAGGAAGCTAACATTTACATAGGTAAAAACAACTTGCCTGGACATTCATGGTATCTTTTTTTTTTTTTTTTTTTTTTGGTGCTGGGGATCAAACTTGGGTCCTTGTGTTTGCAAGATTCATGGTATCTTGCTAGCAAAGCCTAGTCTAGAACCAGCTTTCTTGAACATCTGCAGTGGTCCTTGTTGGAGACAGTGTTGCTGCCACTTCTCCCAGTGAGCATTCAGCAGTTTGCAGCATATTGGATTGCTACACAATAACTGAAAGGGCTACTGCCTTAACAATTAGGAATGCTAAATGTGTCACATCCCTCACACATATTTGCCAAGAAATGTCATCCTCCCAGTGATGCCATTGTGATTTCCATGGAGAAATCTTAGTAAGCTTTCCTCTACCCTACCATGTTAATATCTTGAGAACACTTCCCCTGCTACATGCATACTCACTATTCTTAGCATCTTTATTGTCCTGCTGCCTCATAAAGCTTTCCTAGTAGCTCAGTGCCCAAGATCAGCTCTCCTTTTCTCCCAACCCGGGAATTAATTTGCTTCCCCTTGGAGATGTCAAATGAGAACAACTTCCAGAACAGAACCTGCGGCTCCAGCACCCTCCAGGCCATCCTGGGAATGAAGACCCAGAGATCTTGCTCGGGCTTCATCACATGCATAGCCACTTCCGTTCTGCCTCCTGTGCTTGGCCTTAGAACATTTAATTAAGGACAGTCCAAATTTGTTTTTTGTTTCAACCATGAGCACAGGACATCAGCAAATATCCTGCTAGAACGAATTCTTCACCTCTACCCGAATCCCATTAACTCAAAATGTAGAATGAGCCATTTTATACACTTAAAATCCACAGCACACCCCAAATGATCAGCAATAATCTTGTGATCTTCCCTGAGGCCATTTGTTAGGAAGAACTATTTTTGTCCACTTGATTGCTAGTCGTTCTTCCTCCTGTTTTCATCAAGACAGGGTCCTTGAGGATGCTGTGATTATTTTGGTTGGAGGCACAAGTTCCACTTGGTAATATAAGTAGCTGGGAGTGACACTGACCTTTATTCATAATCCAAGTAATGTGGGTAAAACTGTGGAGAGCTTGTGGTATTGTAGATGCTATAATCTCGCCAAAATGCAGTTTATATATTAGATATTCGTCTCTCACCTGGAAGGAAAGAGTAGTCCGCAAAGACTTAGAGTCCTTGATAATACATCTGCAGAAACTCGACTATCACAGATAGGCTTGATATTAACAGATGTAATAAACCAACCAGCTGCCATATTAAGTAATCATCACCCCTAGACCCCAACTCCCTTAAAAAGAAAAAAAAAAAAAAGAAGAGCCGCCAGGAAGAATTTTAACAAAAAATAAGGATTTACATTACAAACTAGAGGCAAGAAGATACTGCTTTAAAATTGAGATTGTAAATGATTTAGCATGTTGTACCTCTTAATAGTAATAAACTCTGCCAAAGAGGCTTGCAATTGGGTGTGAAATATCTTTTCTCTCATGTTTTTGAGTTTCTCTAACTCTTCTATGCTCTCCAGTAAAATAGCTATTATACAGATTATTCATTTTCATAACACGATTTAATGTAATGTCCACCTTATGCCAGGATACAAGCAGATCAGAGGAAAACAAGCAGCAATCTTATCCATGTGGAAGAAACAGACAAAATGAGTATGGTCCGAAATGAATAAAACAGTGAGGGCTACACAGAGAACTTTATCAGTCCTAAGTGTTAACGGGCTACAGAATAAGCTGGAATTATGTCATCAGATTTTCCAGTCTGGAATCCAGGGGAGAAAATTTTGTCATCTTTCAGAAGGAAATGCTCCTTAGATAAATGCCAAAAGTAGAAATACGCTTCTCCCACATCTCAGTCCCAACAAAGCACAGAAGGCTGAGAATCTGCACATGGCCACTTTGCTACCAGGCATGGGGACCACAGAAGGGACGGAACACCCTTCAGGGCGTTCTGGACGTGAGGGCAGCGCGGCCCTGGCATTCATCCTGTGTAAGAAGCCAAAGCGGACAGGGCTCGCCTGGCTGGCCAGGCAGGTCTCCTCTGCCCCCTCCTCATGTGCTCTGTCAGATAGTGTGACAGTTGTCTCCAAAACCAGGAGCAATGCTTGGAGAACTCTGTCTGCTGACGTCTCTGGTACCACTCAGAGAACAGGAACAATGCCCCAGCCAGCGGCTCCAACAAGTCCGAATGCCCACAATTTGGAGCCACTCTGCAAGTAGGACCTAAAGATTTTTACAGATTTACTCACGTTTTTCTACTAAAATACCTCTCTCTGCTTAAATGGATGAAATATTCTAGTCAATAAATACAGAGGGTCAGAATGGGCTTGAGAAAAAACGTGTACAGATGGCTTATAAGATACTTACCTAAAACATGATATGAGAAAGGTAGAAAGTACAATGATTACTATGATATTTACATAATATAGTACTTAATATTTCCTATGGAAACAATAAGCAAATGAGTCTAAGGGTGGCTTGCATCACTAGTAAACAAGGCGGACTCTGGGATGAAAAGTTACTAGTGATTAAAATAATAAAAATGTCTCTGAATACATAAAGAGAAATACCGCAGAGCCATGGAGAGAACTAGAAATCTACAGTCACCTGTCTCAAAAACAGGTAGTTTTGTAATCATGTTGCTGAAAGCTTATGCAGCCTCTCTAAGAAGCACTGGTAAGAATGCTCAGGACATTAACAGTGTTACTACACGCCGACAGGCCGGCGTGGACAGAATCCACCACACATCCGCAGCCTCTAGCTAACAACGGGAAGGAAGACATACAGATCATAAAGAAAGTCTCACCGAATTTCACACCATTAACACCAGGTGGGAAGTTAGAACATACCAGCATGTTTAGAAATTAAGAAATATGCTCTTCAGTAATCTGAGTCAAAAAAGAAATCATAGAAATTTAGCATGACAGTAATGTTAACAAAGAAAAACACTACTTTTAATTCAGAATCCTACTTTTAATACAAAGTAGTGCTTAGTAGGGAAAGTTACAGCCTTAAATGAAAGTATGAGAAAATAAGAGACCTCTCTTGCTCTCAATCGGTTTTGCCAATTCATTTCTTGATCAATCGTATTAGCCTTCTCAAAGGCTTGTTTCAATTCTCTTTATGGTGTGTGTGAGTGTTTGTTAATTTATTAATTTTTACTCTCATCTTTATTCTTTCCTTCTACTTTATTTGGGTGTATTTTGTTCTTCTGCTAACTTTTTGAAATATGTTTTGGTTTAGGACAAACTGCTTCCCAGTCACTCCTGAAAATTATGTTTCAGGTTCTGGAAGGAAGGAAATTCTGACTCAAACACCCAGTCATGAGCACCATGTCATTTGGTTTAGTTCAAGTTTAAAAATATTCAGTGAAAATTTTACTCCTTCCAAGAAGTTTTATTTTCAATTATTTTGTGTGTGCAATGCTTGAAATCCAGGTAGCCTAAAAGAGATAAAAGGAAGAGGCAGGCCATTGCTGCTTCACTGCTTGCTGCCTTCGGCCTGTGCTTCCATGCTATGGACTGTTTCTCCTCTGTGAGGGCCCTCCGCCCTGCCACCCTGTCTTAGATCAGCCGACTATGGACTGAAACATCTACAAAATGTGATCTGAAATAAACCTTTCCTCCTTTAACTCTGGGTGTTCGGTATTTTCTCTCAGCAATGAGGAAATATAACTAAGACACCCCAGGATAAAACAAGGAGTGTCTGTTTTTCCTAACATGGGCTCATAGATTTGGTCCACATGGTACAAAAAGATGCATTGCTCTGCGATTACCTTGAGGCTCTTGAGATTCCATTGTCTTCCCTGCCTTCCCTGACGCTCAGAGAGTCACAGTGCTGGTGATGAAGCCAGCTGAGCTGTCCACAATGCAGGGGGCCCTAACACCCTGTGACCATTGAGCCAGAGAAGTGGCCCATGAATCCCAGGAATGGAACAACCATGCAGGTGTTTCTTGGTCCAGTAGCCAGCAGCCTGTAGCTATTACTGCCGTTGTAAGAGACATGAAGAGGTTAATGATGCTCCTGGACTTAATGTGTGCATTTTTCTGAAGATCTCCAAAGCCTGGTTGTCTCTATGGCTGAGAAACATTGCTGAGATGAGCATAAATTAATAATCTGCCATTGATGTGATTTGAGTATCACTATCAAGATTTGAATAAGCATATAAATTGATAATAAACGTGAAATAAACTGGTTAACTACCAAATAAATCAGCCCAATGCAATTTCCTGGTGTCTTATTTTCTTTGTTTGTTTTACATTAAGATAGAAGATACAGAATATCAGCCCTAATGATTTTTCCACTTTATTGTAATAATTAGTCCTGTCTATTGTTTACATTTTCTGAAAGTCAATCTGAGAAAAGGTTCAGATAAGAGGTGACTTTTTTTTTTTTAACCTAGGAACATATGAGAAGAAACAGGCGGATTTGTTAATAGATATTAAATGCAGTGTTCTCACAACTTGAACTGTAACTGTGCATCTGAAAAGGAATTTTTATGCATCAGTTTTTATGATAGGTGTTTACGAAAGAATTTTCAAAAGATAATTCCTAACAAATCTGTTTTAAACTCCCTTTTCACGGTCCCACTTTATAGTTTAATCTTAAAATGGCAACTCTTTTCCTAATATTTGTTGTTGCTATAGCTAATGTGTATAAACTGAGGTTTGTGTGCCAGAAATTTCCTTCGAAGTCTCTGGAGACTGCCAATTTTTTTGTTGAATTTTATGTATGCATTAGTGAATATTAAAGTAGATTAACAGTTGACTGATATCACCTTGAACCAGAACTGGGCAGTTTGATTATCTAATGGGAACTAAAGCACGCTGATAGAATTTGGTGAAATCCTCATTAGCACAAATCTGTTTTAAGTGTTTTGTCATATGTTCATCTGATAAGTCAGCTGAAAGCCAGTAATTATATTAGCTTGAACTTCTGAAACCAATTCACGTATTACACTAATCATGACCAAGGTTCTATTCTCCTAAGAGTGTAAGGGTTGTTTTTGTGAATTAATATAATTTATTAAATTAAGAATTCAAAGAATAAAAAAATCATATGATTATTCCTATAGAAGTCAAAAGGGATTTTGTTTAAATTTCTGTTAAGAACTTTTGCAAAACTCGAAACAAAGATGTACTTCCTTAATACAATAAAGAACAGTTTCCCAGGTCAGCAGTCAACACGGAATTAGTGGTGAAACACTCAAGTGCCTTAAGGTCAGAAGCAAGCCAAGTAGCCCCACAAAAACCACTGTTACTCAATATTGGCCAGCTAATGTTTCCTACAAATAAATGAAGAAAAAAAAAAACAGAATTAGGTTTAAGTTTTAGAAACAAAACAATAAATGATCAAAGAGGAGAATGTAGACCTGATAATTAGTGTCACTTTTTCTTCAGGGTTACAGCTACTTCTCTTGACTTGTGTTTACCTTACAGGCCTAATCCCCAGTCTCTGAAGACTTTATACTTGGAATTTTTTAAAAATTAAGCCACTAAGTATTGGGCTTGAAAATAAAGATAGAAGGAACTTGGGCCTTGTCGCCCAACATGAATTCTTCTCATGTGAATATTGAGAGGCTGTGGACACCGAGCTTTGCGACTACTGTGGGCAAGCTCTGCATGAAGTAGGACTTTTTCCTAAAAGACTTCTGAGAACCTCTAAGGTCCAGGTCTGTGTTCTGAATATCTAAGAGGGGGTCTGGAGTGTTCCCCGAAGTGTGTGGCCATGGAGACTTTGCCCCCTTTCTGAAAAGTCTCTCAAGGGGTCCAGGTTCCATGAATGCATTTTGGGAAACACTTCTGGGCTTATCCCTCATTTTGCAGAGCAGAAAACTGAGGTCTGGGGAGGAAGGTGACTTGCTGAAACCTCTCGGGTGACTGGACACCAGGCAGTGACTCCAGCCTGTCCCTCTCTAGTCCTGTCTGAAATGTTCCTGCCTCAGCTTTAACCCCAGCCTCGCCCTTTGGGGTTAGTGCTCTGGGGGTCAGCTCTGGCTGCCATGGCACAATCCCACCCATGGGGTGGCTCATACAACAGAAGTTTATTCTCCCCCCTGCTCTGAGGCCAGAAATCCAAGGGCGAGGTGTCTGCAGGGCTGGATTCTTTGAGGCTTCTTTCGTAGCTCACTGAAGCCCTCCTGCCTCCTGCAACCCTCTATACACCTGCACGCCAGTGTCCTACTCTCCCTTCCATTTAACACTTAGCATTTTAGATCAGGGTCAACCACGTGGCCTCCTTGTACTGTAAATACCTCTCTGGAGGCACTACCTCCAAATGCCGTCACAGTCTGAGGTTCTGGGGTTAGGGTGTCATGCTGAATCTGTCTACCTGCTAACCTGTGAGTGATCTGTAAGCAGCGACTGTGCTGATATGCCCTGGAGTAGTTCAGCTCTTAGAATTTGCTAGGTGCTCAATGAATGCTGAGTCCATGGACAGTGAATTCAAAGGACCTGACTCCAAGTCTGTGTTCCACCATAATGGTATGCTCCATGAGACGAGTAGAGAGAATGAGCGCCTCCCAGGGTTTTGGTGAGAAGGCAGTAAAATATCTCCCCGGCAAAGTGCCTCGCACATAAATGGAGCTTCGTAAATGTTAATTGAAATTGAGGTTGTAGCCTCTTCCTAGATATCCGTGAAAAACTAATTAACAAGAGTGATTACAAATTCTTACTAGTTAAATTGCTTCATAAAAACAATAATAATGAGGCATGCTAACCCAAGTCATGTAGATGCATAAGGGACTTTCCATCAACAATAGTATTCTTAAAACTTATCTCTCAGATTAAAGCCAATTTCAAACCTGGGCAATTCAAAGGATTCGGTTTCCTCCTGGCATGGACCCCACGTGGCCACCCCTTAGGCAAAAGGACCAAGAGCTTGCACACTGCTTTGCCCTCTTGGGGAGTGAAGAGTTGGATCAACCCAGTTCTCCAGGACTCTAAAGGCTTAGGTGCTGCAGTCGGCAAAGTACATTTTTAAAACTTTGATGTTGTCCAAGGAAAAGATTCTGCTCTAGTTTTGTTTGTTTGTTTTTGCAGTACTGGGCATCTACCCAGGAGAACTCTACCACTGAGCTACATCCCCAGCTGAGCTACATCTACCACTGAGCTACATCCCCAGCCTGTTTCCATTTCTATTTTGAGACAGGATTTTATCAAGTTGCCCAGGCCGGCCTCACACATGCAATCCTCCTGCTTCAGCCACCTGAGTAGCTGAGATTACAGGCATGTGCCACCACATATGGTGCTACTCTAGTTTTCATCAAAGAATGATGCTTGGGGTAAAAAGAGGTCAAGTTCAGCTCATAGCAAAGAACTCAAAAACCTATTTGCCCCACTTATCAGTTACTTGCCCCCTCCCCAATAATGCAAAGCACCTTGTGCTGCTCAGATATCCTGCTTAGGGACCAAGGGCCCAGCTGCCGCCCTTCTGAATATGCCCCCAAGTTCAACATGAGGCCGTGCTTCCCCTAGATGTTGCCTGTGACTGAGCACAGCGGGTGGGTAACTCAGACCTGCAAGCTCCTTGCAGAATGACCTTGGTCCAGGACAACCATCAGGCTGGCCGGAGCTCTGCACAGAGCAGTGTTGCCCTGGAGTCTCTTCTGCCCAGTCCTCGGCCCTCTGCTCACCTTCACTGGCACCAGCGTTTCATCCAATCAGTCTCTTGCACACCCGATTGCATGCTGACATCTGCTTCTCAGAGGATCTGAATTAACACGCATCCCACCATATAAGCACTCAAACTAAAGAGTGGTCCTTTCTGTTGACACGTGCATAGGGTGGTTGTGCCACACTTCCAGCGCAGGCTCAGGCTGGGCCGGTGTCGGCTGGGATGAGTGATGTGTCACAGTGACACGCACACGGGATGGCCCGGCCTGGCCTCAGTGGGGGCCTTCAGGCTCTCTGCAGGACCCCTCTTATCCCTGGGCCACTGCACACATACTCTTTCCAAGAGAGGGCCTCTAAGGACTCTGTCCCCGTAAGAGCTGGGCTTGGAACTGACAGGAAACCACTTTCCTGGTTCAGCTGCTCTGCTGGAGCCAGAGGCCAGAGCAGGCCTGGGGCGAGTGGAGATCCCGCCTCACGTTGGAAGAGCTGCACAGCCACGTGGCAGAGGGCATGGTGACGGGGAGGGCCAGGAGCTGCAGCCGCCCTCACCATCCATGTCCTGCACTCCATTTCCTAGCGGTACCCCACCCTCCTGGGCCGTGTCTGCTGCTCATGCTGCCTTGGCCTTCGGGGACAGTGTGAGTGGACCTGACCGATCAGCGTCTCTGGTCTCCCGGGTGCGCGGCCGCCATCACCGAGGCCAGAGCTCCTGGGCACCACCCAGCTGGCGCTGGCTATGAGGAACACAGCCGGAGGAGAAGCTGCCCGTCTCCGGGCTTCCTTGTGGGAACTTGAGAGGGTCTCCTCCCAGGGCAGAGTCTCTTTCCTTTCTGTTCCCTGTCACCCCACATCAGTTTCAGGTCAGAATGCTGAGCAAAAACAGGCCACATCAGCATTTGAACTCAACCTCACTTTGCTGAGCAGCAACCCAACAATTAGGAGCCCGACCTGCATCAGAAAAGAGCAACCCAGCATGAAGCCGGTCTAATTAGTCATATGAACTGGACGCTTCCCCTCTGCTTCCTCCACAGTCCTCACCTGTCAGATCACATGAGCCAGGCGCCCTGACGTGTCCGGGGAAGGGAATGGGAACAGGTACCTGCGACTTCGTCCCCAAGTGCCCCTGTCCGGCCACAGAACCTTCCTCCAAAAATCACCTTCAGATTCCTTTTTGGCCTCATGAGCTGCAGATGACTTTGTGAAGAGGGACTTTGAACTCCCAGCAAACTGGACCTGTGCGGGAGCCTGCACGGGACTCTGGGTCAAAACCCGACCTCATTACTACCTTGTCTCATGTTAATGGGAAACTGAGCAAGATGAAGGATTCGAGCTGAAGGCTGGACATGGGCCGCTAATCCTGGGTCTGGATTGTTTAGGCTTCTGCACTTGATGATTTTCTTTCCCTTATAAAGTTTGAGCACCCTCAAAGGTCAGTGGGCCTGTCATCAGGAAAGATTAGGGAGACATCCGCGTGGCACCCTGAGGAGGCAGCTCCGGGGTTTGCAGAAGCAACACGCCCCCTTCTAGCGCCCGCTGAGGCCCAGACCTCGGGAGGACCAGCCCGGTGAGGGGTGACATCTCCCCACTGCCCAGACTGTCACCGGAAGGCCCAGCCTCCCACTGGCCTCTGTTTGGTTCATTCCAAGGCTCGTGCTTTGGGGCAGCCCACTCTCTCTCTGCAGGCAGCTCTTCAGCCAAGCCCGTGGTGACCACATGATGATTAATGCCATTTTACTCACCAGTTGTCCAACGTGGAGTTCATTCCTTCATGTAGGAAATGGCTCTCTTCACCGTAGCCACAAGCACATTTTAATTGTCTCGTTAAATTGTTAGGCAAAGACAAATGCGGGGTGTCCCCCAGCATGGAGAATGAGAGGCAGGATGAGTGAGAGCTGGGCTTCCTCTGGACCTCCTTCACCTGCCTGCTCTCTCTTCCCCTGGTAGAAGAAGCCATCTGATAAAGCCACTCTTGCTTCATTGAGTCAAGCTGGCTTTGTGGGTAAGTCAAAGGGCTGCAAACTCTTAACAATTCCTCAAAACCTTCTCTAAGAAGCCCTCTCTCCCAGGCAACATTTCCACAACTTCTCCCCACTCGCCCGGTGCATAATATCTTGCTATGATGATTTTCCTTTGTGCCCTACTCACCCGTGGGCCCTGGATGACCACGCCTGTGTCGCACCGGCTCTGTAGCCCAGGACTCTATGAGTCCTCACTACATCTTCGTGCAAGGAGAAAGGAGAAGTACAGCGCCACAGAGGCGAGCCCAGAGGAGCAGAGGTCCTACAGCAGGAAGCAAGTCCCCAGCGCTTAGTAGAGCAGCTTGGTAAAAGCCGGGCAGCCATGGACCTGCCCTAAGGGGTTGTGTGCCCCGGGCGGGGTGGGGTGGGACCTCTGCCCACTGGCCCACTGTCCCTGGAGGCGGGGCTCTGGCGCAGCACTGCTAAGGGCCTGAGCACCAGCTCAGCTCCATACCTGCGGCTCCCTGTGCCCGCCGGCTCCTGGCCTCACGCCCACTCCTGCAATGGCTTCGGCCCCAACTGCTGTCCCAAGCGGGGCTCTCAGAGGTCACCAACTCCCTCGCTCATCTCCGTGTCCAGGGACCATTTCCTCTGAAGTGTTCTGCTGCTCCCCTTTACTGTCTTGAGATTCTCTGATGCTGGTAATGGCCTTCCTCCCGCATCCCTCTCCCTGAGGCCTCACATCTTGGGGCTGCCTCCCGGCTCACGCTGCAATTTACTTTAAAATATCTTCGCACGTGAGGTGTACGTGGTAGGTGGCGTTTAAAGAACCTAATCGGGAATTCACACCCGTGGGAAGAGGGAGGGGCCATGTGTGTGACGAATGCTTCTAATGTCACTTAAATCTGCACCAGAAGGGGTATTATTTTGCACAAAGGCTGTCAAAAAATCATTTTTAGCTGGGCGCAGAGGCACATCCCTGAAATCCCAGCTACTTGGGAGCTGAGCCAGGAAGACTGCAAGTTCAAGCCCAGTCTGGGCAACTTAGTGACTTACTGAGACCCTGTCAAAATGAAAAAGGATTGAGGATGTCCTTCAGTATGAGGGCCTGGGTTCTATGTCCAGAAAAGGAAAAAACAAAAAGCAAAACCTGATTTTTAAAATCTGTGCTAAGAGGGGCATACAAGGATACATGCCAGACTAGAGAGATTTTATGGGCTCCACTGCCCGGCAAGAGTGAGGTACAGTGAACAACCTGGCTGAGCCTCGGCTTACCCCTCACCCACCCGGCATGTGCTCTACACATGTTAAATACGTGTCTCTGCTGTCTGACATGACTGCAGGGCTGCTGCCCCTGGTGTCGGGTTGTCATTCCATCCGCCTCGAAAAGACTCTTCCAGGTGAGGCGATCGGCACAGTGTCCAGGGGCGGAGCACGGCTCCTCCCAGCTCGTGGTCCCCAGCACCGGGCCGTCTGGGCAGTGCCCCGGGCATTGTGCAGGCTGCTCTGAGAAAGCACTGTCCTGGAAAATGGAAAAGAAGAAAAGAAAAGCAGTGATGGCAGAGGCTGCTGCTGAAGCTGCTCTGTCACATGGTCGTAGAGTCTCTGTAAAACCTCAGCACTCTAGCAAGAAGCATCCTAGACACTGGGGAAAACAGGTACTATGCAGCATTTTATGAATGGCATCATAAGAATCATCACCATTATTAATGGTTTTATTTATTGCCTGTTGAGTGTGGGGACTTTCTGTGTGCTAAGTAATTTTACTCATCATAGCTCTGCAAGGTAAACCTCATTATTGTCTTACAGGTATGCAACACTATGCTCAGCTAGAAATGGGACTTTGAAATGACTGCTTCGTGTCTCCCCTTGATGGGAGGATGAGGGTCTTCATTTGCACTGATTGCAGAAGCGTGGAGTCGACATTATTTGGGAAATAAATGCAAGTCGTAGTGTGTGAGCACCACTGATAACCAAGAGGTGGACGGTACGGGTTGCTTGCTCTTGGACCCCATCTCCCGTGCTTCCCCTGCCAGGTTTCACAAGTGGGTGACTCTGGGAAATGACACGTACAAGGTTCTTTGGATAAATGGATTCCAGTTAGGTTGGCCAGTGGTGGGACCAATGGAAGATGAAGCCCGCCCCAGGAGCAGGGAACCACAGTGTTTCTCCTTGTCTCTCTACTCACAGCAGCCTCTGCAGCAGGGCCTTCTTCTCTGTGGGCTCATCTCTAGCTTCTCGGTTTTCATTGTCATTTCAGTCCCTGCCACACGGCCCAGGTCCTGGTTTCTCTGGGTCCCTACACAAGCTGTCTGGCGTGGGCTCCATTTTCCTGACTAGAGTCTGGCTGAACCACGTTGCTCTCCATGAACCCAACTTGTCTCACTCCACAGTTACCTCAACTGTGTGTTCTGATCCATTGAGGGCGGTGTCAAGGCCCAAACACATCTTTAAACTCAACAGGTCTCTACTGACATTTTGCCTCCCGAATCCTAATGACAGCTAAACTAACAAGTTTGATTAGCTAAACTAATCAAAGCTAAACAAACTACACAACAGCCTTTTTTGGTCAAGTTCTCTGTAGTTAAAAAATTCATTATCTTCATTGCTGCCCTTTTCTCTCCCTGTTAGAAACTCTATAGTGTCTGTCACTGCATAACAAATGGTGTCAATACGTAACCACTTAAAATAATAGTCACTTATTATTTCACACGATGTCAGAAACCTGAGAACAGCTGGCCTGGCTGGTTCTGGCTCAGGCTTTCCCATGAACTTGCAGTCAAGCTAATTGACAAGACTGAAATCATCTAAAATCTTGATTTGGGCACGAGAATCTGCTTGTAAACTTGGTTATTGGAAGGAAACATCAGTTTCTAGTCATCTGAATCTGTGAATAGAGCTGCTCACAATATGGTGGACAGCTTGGACAGGAGTAAGAGGAGACGAGAGAGGTGAGGCAAGAGAAAAAAGGGGGAGAGGGGAGGGAGAGAGAGACAGAGAGAGAGAGCAGTATTTTAGGACCTGATCTTGGAACTGACACCCCATCATCTACTATATTCTTTAGGTCACTCAAGCCAATCCTGGCTCTATATAGGGAAACACGACACACATCAAGGTGTCCTACCAGTAAGTGGGTTCATTGGAGGCCAGCTGGAAGGTTGACCACGATTGATCATTAAGGAAGATCAGTCTCCAAACCTTTCTCACAATGTATATAATTTTGTGTATCAAGAAAAGTGAGCCTAGGAGGGGAAAGAGGAAAATGGAGCATAGCTCGATGTTAAAGTAATCATGTCAATGCTTCTATTAAAGTCTCTATCAAGCCAAATGTTGTGGCACCCACCTATAATTCCAGCACTTTGGAAGGCTGAGACAGGAGGGTCCCAAGTTCAAATCCAACCTGGTCATCGTAGTGACTTAGGGAGACCCCCTCTCAAATACAAAATATAAAAAGGCAGCTGGGTAGTGAATGTATAGGCCATAGACTCAATTCCCAGGACTACCAAAAAAATAAAAATAAAAATAAAGGCCTCTGTCAGTCTATTTCAATCTCCCAAAATAATCTTTTTTAGAATTTATGATTTTCAAAGGAGAATTTGATAGCCATTATTTCATTGGTGCCTCATAAGAGTATTATGAAGTTTATCACATTTTAAAAAAATACCATGAGGAAAGCAGGCAGGCAGGCAGGCATTTCTCTGTATATCTCACAGATGGAAAAGGCGAAGGCCCACAGGCCTGCAAAGCGTACTCAGAAGGAGCCAGGAGGATTCCAGGGTTCTCACTCCTAATCTGACAGCCTCTTTACTCCACTTTGCTACTTTATCTTTGAAATGTAAACAAGTTCCAAATTCGTTTGGTTTTTGTTTTAAAGCAACACCCCTTGAAGGATCTTAGGTGGTTATTTTTACTGGTGTAAAAAATCACTAATGTAAAATAAGACTCATAATGGGCCGCATGGATTCTCTTTCCAAAGCACTAGTTAAAGTGGTTATCTCCCTCTTAAGAGGGCCCGTCTGTCTGTGTGCTTAGCAGATCCACATAATTTATTCGATGAGGTCTAAAGGGATTTTCTTTTTCAGGTCGCTTCTACTCAGGGGCCTTTTAAGCTAGAAGGCTGATGATTCTGCATCGTGGTGAGCAGAAAGTTAAGGATGGAAAGGCTTTCTCCACTCGCTGTTCCTGCCCTGGCAGTGAGCTTGAGAGCCTGAGATGTGCATTCTCAATTTAGTTGTGGTTGGGTAAAATATTGCTTTGTCTCTATCACCATGACTTGGTTAAACAACAGTTCAATTATTTGAGACTATTCAACCTAGTCCTCCTTTTCAAAACAAAAACTATCATTATAGGTTTTGGGAATTGGAGTGTTGCTCAGTAGTAGAACATTCGTCTAGCATGTGTAAGAGCCTGGGGTCTATCCCCAGTACCATGAATGATTGAATGAATGAATTTCATCTACTTAATTATTCCTTTACCAGAAAAATTATGGTAATTTAAATGGAAATGCCCCCTGAGTTCCAATTAGAAGCAAACAGAACCTGGATTGCTCCTAGTAGATTAGTGGTTCCTTAAGATGCCCTAGATGTCTGTGCGGCCTGTAAGCAGAGGGTTTGTGTCTATCATCCTTCTTGGTGCCAGAAAAGGCAGGGGACACCGTGGCTCATGTAACCAAATGCATAAATCAAACCAAAAAGCTGGTTTCCAGTCACTGGTAAGAATAAAAAATTAAAAAGTCATCCTCTCCCACTCCCAGATCTGTAGGGCCATGAATACACTTTGAAAATCACGTGTGATGTGTCACACATCATAACATGAATTCCCACTCAGATTCTCAGCCAGCCAATGCTCTATTTCCACAGCTGCTTGGTGTGCATCCTACATGGTCATTGCATGTCTGCTTCTGGCCGGAACCAGCACCTCACAAATCCCATGTCTAGCAAAGACTCTGCATTTCTAATACAAAAGTCGTGTTAAAGCATCTAAATCAAGAGTTCTAAGAAATGCTCAAATATGCAGATTCCAACTGTCCAGCACAAATGGTGTTAATTCAACAACAAGCACAAGTAGGGCAGGAGGAGAGTTCCTCTGAGGCTCATAATATGGGAGGTTACTGCAGGCCTCTCAAAAACTAGAAAATAACCACAATGATGGTAAAGATCTTCTTCCCCAGTGGACCACTGTCGACGTCCTTAAAAATTCACCTCAACCCTACTCTCAGTCCATAGTTTTGGAGGACTTCCTTGGCTCCAAATTCCAGGGGTGGGGCACTGATTTGATTTGATGCCACACTGGGGCCAATGAGATGAAAAGAGGTATTTCCCAGACACTTTTCTCTACAGGTCTACTGAAGGAAAGTTTCCCAGTGGGTGAAACAAGAAAGCATGGGGGCAGAAGACCCATGATGGCCATCTGGTGGCCCCAGAGGGAAGCCTGCCCCCAAATACCAACACCATGACCCAAGTCAGCCATGAGCCATCCAGAAGATTTCCCCTTAGCCCTCGATCTCACTTCGCCTGAAGCAGTTCCTCAACTACTTATGTGGATGAGCCAACAAATTCCTCTTATCATTCAAATCCAGTTTCCACTATTTAGAATATAGAATTCTAATTGATGCACACATTGTCTCCACTCACCTTCCTCCTTTAACATTTCTGTTTCAGACATGGTACATACATTTTATCTGCTCATACATAAATGTTGCCCATCCCCTCTCTCCTCAAAAGAGGGAATCAGTCGTGCAGATCTGTCAACCTTAAAATCCGAAGACATCTATTATGTGACCGAGACGACGAAGAGTTCCTCCAGAAATCGAATTCAAGATGACAGACCAGGAGAAGAGTCTACATTTTCTTCTGAGCTCAAGGCCAAATGAAACCATCATGCAAGATTCACTTTCAATTCTCAGAGCAAAATTGTACGGGTCTTCATGACCATCAGCAAAAAGCCCAGTATATGGGGGCCGCCAACAGGGGAGAGTGCATGAGTTAGGAAGCCAAAGAGAGCTAATGAGGACTCCTGCTCCCCAGGGTCGCCCACTTCAAGCTTCAATTTGAAGTCAGGGTTCAAAGACCTGCCCTACAGCATGACTTAGGGCACGTCACGCCCTGACCCAGGCTTCAACTTTCCATTTCCTTCTGGAGCTAGAGATGGATTTTAATGACCCTTCTGGTCTTTCCCAACATTTGGAAATGTCTCACTCTCTGCTCTGCATTAATCCAAGCTAAGGAACATCACCTCCGGCAGTGTCTTCTATGTAATGGGGGAAGAGGAAGAAGGCTAATTGGTGGTTTTCCTTTCCCTCACTTGCACAGAGCCAGGATCCACTCCTGGGAAACCAAGGATGTATTAGAACCAGAACCACCCTCTCGGGCCAAAGGTGTGGTGGGAAATTAGGAACCAGCAAGTTTCAACGTGGGACTTGTTGGCCCATCCCCGAGAGTTTCTCAGAAGAGATGGGATATTCTTGTTTCTTTCTTGTAGTCAAATTCAATGCTAAGCATGCCCAGTAAGAAGACCACAAGGAACCACTCCGGTTCAAGTACAGAATTCTTCTTTACTTCAACACCAGGGGCCCTAACTCCAGCCTCTGGATAAAGCCAAGAAACACAAAACTCGAAGGTCCAGGAAGACTGCAAACCACACACTGACAAATGCTGTCCTAAGAAATGTGTTGTTTTCACAACGTGGAAAATAAACAATACGGTCTTACTTTCAAATAATTGGCTCTTTGGATCATGACAAAAGGTTGCAAAGTAGACAATATTTTTATAAAGTGAAATTGATGACATTTATCAAAAATGAAAGGACGTCTGTAAAAAGACCTACGCAGGCTTTGACATACGCTCAGTCTCACTAAATGTTAGCTGCACAGTATAACGAGCAGGTGCAAGGTATGAGAAGCACACAGGCATTGTGCGGAGCAGTAAACTGCGGCTTTCAGGTGAGTGGTGAGTGGCTGATGGGCCAAGGCCTCGGGCCCAGCCAGCTGCTGCAGCCTCTCCCCCTTGGGTGCTGCCTCAAGAGCAGAGGAACTTTCTGAGGTTGTTTTCCTCCAACTCTGAATTGCCATGGGTTTCAAAGTGTTTTTAGGGAAGCAGAAGAGTAGAGGACAGCAGTGGGAGTTTAAGAGCTTTGGGAGAAAGACAGACAGACATCAGTTCAAGCCTACCATTTATTTGCTGTGCAATTTACAGTAAGTTACATCATCTTTCTGAGCCTCAGCTTCTTCATCTGTAAAATGGGAGGGTCAAATTAGAAAAAATGGGTAAACCACTTAGACTGTTTCCTAGCACTTGAAGCATATGAACTGTCCTTATGAGTGATGGTTTTGCATACCACAGGGAGAGAGTCAGTTCAGAACCAGCGCTGTGCGGTGAGTACCTGGAGATGAAGAGCCAGGCCTTGGCTGGCACCAAGCCCCAGAGGAAGAATTCCCATGCAGTCCTTAGCATTGGGCTATGTGCCAGGCACATCCTGGTTAAGGACCATTCACAAACATTCACTACTTAGAAGGTCACTTTAATAATTAGCCCTGCTTTGCTAATTACACTTTACTGATTAGAAACTGCTGACAATACTAGAGTTGCTGTGAGTGCTAATTTTTTTTTTTTAACAACCATCTGCTAATAATGGTGGCTGATTTTGAAGCTAGGTTTTTATCTTTAAATGTGACATCAATAGCGCATTGTGTTGGAAATGCCAAGAGGGAACTCTGAGGCCAGAAGAGGCTGTTGGGTGACTTACACCCCCTCTCCCCTAAGCCTAAACCAGAGAACAGCTCCCCCCAAAACATACACACACAGAAATATGTTTTCAGGTCAGGTGACAACTGGTGCTTGTAGGGAGATTTTTTAAAAGACTAAAGTTTGTGGTTTTTAAAAAAAACAATTTGCAAGCTGGGCATGAACTCATGAAATCCTAGGACTCTGGGAGGCTGAAGCAGGAGGAGTACAAGTTTCAACGATTTAGCAATCTAATTCCTGGGCAATTTAGTGACTTAGTGAGACCCTGTCCCAAAATACACAATAATACCCAGTGTAGTTAAAAAAAAAAAAAGAAGAAGAAAAATGCTAAACATGCTAATAACAAACGGTGAAGAACAAAAATGCTAATAATAAACAGCAAACAATGTCTAAGGAGCGCTTTGCTCAGCATTCCACCTAGTATGTACAGTCTGGTGATGTGCACGCTAGATCCATCCACTTTATAGCTAAGACTAATGGGACACAGAGAAGTGAAATTACTCGCTCAAAGTCACACAAGTCGCGAGTATTTACTGCGCTGGGTTAAATACCTATCCAGCCACTTTTTCCCCATACGGAAACTGAGGTTCACAAAGGTTCGGTGACTGGTCCCGACTGCAAACGTCGAATGGATAGCAGAGAAGGGAAATGCTCATAAAACTTGAGCCTGGACAGGGCTGAGACGGTCCACGCCGTCTCCAGGCTCCTGATGCCCCGGAAGCGCAGGCTGCCGCGGCCGAGACAGGCTGGTCCCGGAACCCACCCCCACCCGCCCTGCGCGGCCTGCGTAAAGCTCGGCGGCGCCACCCGAGAGCCTAGTCCGATAATGGCCCTGATTACGAGGCGGGCGGCCGAGGACCGGCACCGTCTGGGTCCCTGCAGCGGGACCCTGGCTTGGGGGAGGACCGAGAGGGCTGCGCGCGTCTTCAGGGCGGAGTCCGGGACCAAGAAGGGTGCTGGGCACCGAGCGGGTGCCCGCGCCCTGCACCGCGGGGAGGGAGGTGGCCGCGGTCCCCAGCGCGTCCCCAACCTGCGCTCCTCGCGCCGGGCTCTGCGGAGCCGCCTCGACCTCGTCACCCCAGCCCAGCCCGCGGCCTTTCCAGGGCGCGGCCACTCCTCCCCCTTTCAACCCGAGAAACTGAGGCCCAGAGCTGGTGGCCAGATCACCCTGGGTCACCGGCCAGCAAGGGGCAAAGCTGCCTGCGCGTGACCCTCGGCAGTCACCCCCCCAAAGCTCAGGGGCAGAGGGCAGGGAGAGGACCCGGCAGGCCGCGGGGTGCAGCCTCCGACCCGCGAGGCTGCCCTCGCCAGGAGGTCTCCACTGCCCCAGGAGACCTGCGGGTGACTAGGTAATGACTCGGAAAAAAAAAAGACGAAGGCCGCTGCTCGCCCTGTGCTTTGTGCCCTGGGAAGGTGCTCGCTGCGCCCAGATCCCAGCTGCCCACGTGGGCCGAGGTGTCTGCAGCCCTCTGCGCAGAGAGCAAAGACGTGCGCCTGTTTCTGGGCTTTGCTTACAAACCCACGAAGAAAACCCAGCCCCTCCTCCAAATCGCTGCTGCTTCCAAACCAAGTTAGGGGAACTCCCTACGGCGTGGAGGGTGAGCCTGAGGAGAGCAGGCTGGGGTCGCACAAACACTCCCCACGTGTGCTTGGGCGAGTGAGTTGCTTAGCCTTCCGAGCCCCACCGTCCGCAGCCCTAAGCTGCACACAATAATACTACTTATTACAGACCTTATATATTTGCACAAACCCTGATACATCCTTAGTGTGCAATAGATGCTCTGCGATGCATTGAAAACCTGGTGTCCTGGACTTGAAAGGTACACAAACTCCCTGAAAGTGCGAGGTAAAGGAGAAGTCCTGCCGGCAGAGGCCTCCGGTCCCGGCTTCTGCAGGGATCCGTCTCCCGCTGGGCTACTCTGGGGTTTCACCCCCACCACAGAGCCGCGGGAGTGGCAGTCTCCAAACCCGGAAGTGGAGGGTTGAAACTGTGGCTCTTACGAACATCCCCGCCTTATTCCTTGGTGTGATCTTCACATTGGTAACCTCTTTTCACAGCCTAGTGTCAGACCCCCACACCCTCTCTGCAAAGGGTTTCCTTCACCCAAGTCATTTATCTGCCTTATGTGTATTTGACATTAGGCTATTATTCTCCCATATCCTAAGGTAAGGGTTCTTTTAGCAAAATATGGAGGTGAGTGAAATGTATGTTCTTCGTATTGATGGCTTTCTGATTTGTTTTGTGGGGGACGGTTACTGGGGATTGAATGCAGGACCTTTACACTGAGGTACACCCTTAGCACATTTTAAAGTTTATTTTTTGTTTTGTTTTGTTTTGTTTTGAAACACGGTCTTGCTAAGATGCTGTGTTTCTCAGGCTGAGCTGGAACAGGACATTCTCCTGCCTCAGCCTTCCACAGTGCTGTGGAGGGAAGGGAGAGAATGGAGGGAGAGAAGGATGAGATTTAAAAAATTAAGATGTGTTATGGACCTGTACCAATTCACTGTGCTGAATGTCGTCATTATATACTATAAGTACGCCCTAATAAAAAACTAAAAACAGAAAAGAAAATAGACCGCCAAGCTATCAGTCTTTCCCCTAAAATGGAAAGTAATCAGCCTTGAAAACTAGAAGTCAAAAATACCAGCCCCAGTCCCCTTGACTGACCTTCCATTACAGAGTAGCCACGGAGCAAGAGAATAGTAAAATGTAATCTGCAGCACACTGGCCATTACTATGGCAACGGCCAGCTCTGATTTTCTGCTTAGGTCTTATTTTGGGAAACAGGGTAGGCTTTGACCCCTGGGTGGGACAGAGATGACACCCCACAAGCCAGCACCTGGCCCTGAATGAATGAATACCCTTGAGCGGGTTGAACTCCACTCTAAGTCTGCTAAGTTCCTCAAGTCTTAAAGAAACCTCTCTAGCCATGTCTGTTTCCATGGGTACCGTCAGTGTCCGAGTCTCTCACCAGTCTGAGTTGCAGGAAGCAGGAAGTTTAGGGCTGTGATCCCTGAGCCCAGCAGAGCCCAGCCCAGTCCAGAGTAAGTGAAAGGTAATGCTAGTGAATGAACAAATACCGTACTCTGCCTTCTTTACCTTTTATTTTATTAGATGCGCGCGGGTCTTGTTCCTTACATAACATGCACTTCGAGTTGTCTGGAACCTGCTGACACTTGGGAACTGGCATCCAAGCCCTTAAAGGGTGAACTTTGCCACCTTGTTGGGAATAAGATGCGCTTGATCCTGGGTTTCCAGGATGACTTGCTATAGAATTGGCGGTAGAAACCTTACAAGGTTATTTCCTGCCAGGTCTTCCCCACCTTGATCTCCCAAACCTCCCTCACAGATGTGGATGCGTTGTCAGCAAACAGCTGTCTCTGGCAAAGAGCAAAGGTGGGAAGTTAGCAGAAGATGTATGAAGAGGCTCCAGCCAAAAAAAAAAAAAAAAAAAAAACAAAAACAAAAAAAAAAACAAGACAGGACCAGGTGTGAGTTCTGGAGGGAGGAGGTCAACTTGCCAAGTGCCCACTGGCGTGAGTCGAACTGGGTGATTTCCACTAAACTGACCCTGCTTTGGAGGGGAAGGTGCCAGCAAGACAACTGTGGCTGCTCTTCCGCAGAAGTTGTCTCATTTCAGTCGAGTTTGATTTTAAACACCTGAGAAACCCCGTCTCCTGAAAGGGCCTTAGGACCCCTGTCCAGCTTAGAGAGAGACCCTGTGCAGGCCCTGAGTGAACCCCGCCAACCCTGGACCTTCAATCCAAAGCAGAAGCGCCTACTCCTTCTGCCTTTCTTCCCTGCTTCATAGGCCAGCCTGTGCCATAATTGCAGGAGCAACACTTTCAAAGTTGCAAGTTTAGGTCGAAGTCCCTGCTAGAGATTAGAAAAGTTTTGATCAGATTCCTAACCTTCCTCACCAGGATCAGGGTGAGAGCCCAAAATTCAGATGGGTGTTCAGAAACACTCAGTTATCAAGAAAACATTTTAATACTTTAAAAAAGCGAAGTTCCTATTTAAAAAGTCACGGTGTATAAAATACCTAAATTTTAAATAGCAGCTGTCCACAGCCAGGCAGTTGGTGCAAGGAGGCAGCGAAGGAGGAAGAGGAAGGTGGGGGAGGGAGAGCAGGGCAAGCAGGAAGAAGAGGAGAGGGGAGGAGAGGGGAGCAAAGGGAGAAGGAGCAGAGAGAGAAGGAGGAGAGGAGAAGAGAGGAAAAGATGTGAGGGAGGCAGAGAGGAGGAAAAGATTGAGAAGAAAGGCGATTGGGGGAGAGCAGGTCTGTGTTTGGCACCCGCGGGATCAGCAGAGATCTTTTTTCCCAGTTCTTGGGGTGTTCTGCGCATTCTGACCCCATTCTGACACTGGGCTCCTTCGGGAGGAAGAGGGACGAGGGAGGAGTCCGGGGGCGCCTTCCAGCGGTACCAGTTCCTCCGGGACGAACGGGGACGGGACCGCGGCAGCTCAGGCTGGGATACTAGGCTTGCGGCGGCCTTGAGTCCCACGGGGCCCAGCACAGGCCGGGCGGCTCCCCTGACCAGGCCGATGAGTGGACATCACGGCGCGGCGGGCTCCACCATTTTCCCTCCCGCGGGCGCGGACCCTGGAGATACCTGCGAGCGGCCTGGGACCCACGGACACCGGTGTCACTTCCCCGGTGTCCCTGCAGTGCGCTCTCGGGCTCCAGGGTCGATCGCGCGCAGCAGCCGGGACCGCCGGCGACAAAGCCCGGCCCTGGGCGAGCAGCCCTCCTGCTTCGGCCTAGAGGAGGAACTGCGCCCGGAGCCTCGCCAGGGTCACCCGGGCCACCGGGCAGGCGCGACGCCGCTCCTTCCCCGAGCTCAGGCCGGACCCCGCTGCGCCGCGCTCCCCGCCGGCCGTGGACGGTGGCCTGCGCCCCGCGGCTCTGGGGCGTCGGTCCTGTGTCCCGGCCACCCGACGGATCCACAGGCACCCTGCCCCGCGCTGTCGCTTTAAACAGGCAAGAGCCAGGAGGAAGTCGGTCCGGAGTCGCTGCCCAGGTGCTGAGCCTCGGCGCGCCCTCCTGTCCCCCGCGGCCAAGCGCAGCTTCGCCTGCGCCTGTGGAGGGCTGCGGCCAGGGAGACCCGGGCGGACCCGCAGTCCAGCGCGGGCCTCTGCGAGTGCATTCAAGAAACACGGACGATGCCCACGGCGGAAAGCGCTCACCTCCTGGCCGGTTCTTGGGGCCCAGAAGACTTCTGAGTAATGGAGGCTCCCAGGAGAATCTGAAAGTTCGGCTTGCCTAGGGAGGCAAATAACCGCACTCAGACTCACAACCAAATTTTACACTCGTGGGCTGCACAGGTCAGCGGGATGTAATAGTTCACTACCACCATGCGGCCCCCACCCTCTACTTCCAAAATTATCGCCACGTCTCTACTTACACGTGCAACAGATGTGTTTGTGCTCAAGAATTTGCAGTTCAAAAATGAAGTGTAATAACTAAAACTTGGTGTGACTTATGCGTTGGGTATTTCGTGTACATTGCACATTACTGTATTAATCCACTTGTAACTTCCGAGCCAGAATGGATTATTTGCCTTATTGTAATGGAAATGATGAAACTGGTTTGAAAGGCTTAGAAAACCTGTAAGTTACGGGGTGGATGCATGTTCAAGTCAGAACTCAAAGCCTCCTCCTCCTTCCAGGACCGAAAAGCAGCCAGGCTGTCTGTCCTCCAGTTTTGAAAATGTGACTGCTTCCGGCCACCTCTGGGGTGCTTTTACCTGTTAACTGGGGCTTTCAGGGACCTTGAACAGCACACTCTGCCCTTCAGGGAGAGCTTTGAGTCCCCATTTCGCAGCACCTCTGTGCCAGGCACTGGTTCTCCACATTTATGGCACCATATCGATCGGCAAAGGCAGTAACTCTAAGAGGAGGGCAAGTGTGCCCGCGATAATAATGCGGCAGTACATGTTTTCCGGCCATGGTTTCCACACCAACAAGATGCATATTGTAGGGACACCAAAACAGCTCACCTCTTGTGCCTGGGTTTGCTCCTCGGGGCCTCTTTATTCCTCAGCTCCCACCGGGCTCCTCCAGCTGGCTCAGCCTTCCTTGCTTTGTAAGTCATTTTGATGTGCTGTATGCTGGGGATTTCCTGCTCTGCAGAGTCCCACAACTGGGCGAAGACTCTTGGGCAGTGAGGAGGTGGCAACGGATTCCTGGCATAACCCTCCCCTTTGATCCCTCGGTTTTTCCGGAAATGTCCTTCTCCCAATACTATTCAAATTCCAACGGGGCCAGTTAGGTAACTAAGCAAGGACACGGCTTTTCCTCTGCATAGAAACACAGTGGCAAGTTTGAAAGATTGAGATCTAATGCTACAGCCAGCTACTGAAAACCAAGTCTGGCCAACACAATCCGCCACACCTTGCACATAGCACCCTCTAATCATGACATCCCCCCTCC
>PVJO010014505.1:0-48054 GCA_004026905.1 Hystrix cristata | reverse complement strand
GATAAAGGAAGCAAGTTTACAAGGAACTTCATATGACACTAGACATGTGAAGAGTCAATTATAAGTCCTACAAGAAGGATATGTGCAAGGGTGCGTGTCATAGGACACAGAGCGAGAAGCAATTGTACTTCCCTGGAAAGAGAAGTGCATTCACAGAACGAGAAACATTTAAGCTCAACATTGTATTGTAAGGATAATTTGTATCTTGTGGATAATTGATATTAATGAAATAACATCAAGGATGGCATTTCAACAAAGCTTTATGTAATCAGGAAATAGTACTCTAAAGGTATGAATTGCCCTAAGACACTTCAGGTAAAATAGTATTTACCTTTTCTATTTCTTAATTCACATTACACTTCACTTGACCTAATTAGAAAGAATTCTGATATTAAATTTTAGTTTTCTTCAATACAGTTGGATGCTACAATCTCCCGAATATCTTATTAAAAAATTTAAAAATAGTCCCTGGTCCTTAGATTGGCATTAGTATCATTGTCTGATTTTGCTTATTTGTAGTCTGCTTGAAGGAAACTGATGTGACTGAGGGCTCGAGCTCTCTGGGATAAGTGTAACTTGGATTGCCAGCTTGGTCTTAGGGCTGCAGATGCAACATGCAGAACCCTCATGAGATATTTTAGGTGCTGGGGTGCCAAGCAGGCTTGTGATCCTTCTTACTACTAGCTGAAGGCGGTCTTTACCCCATCTAGTCTTCAGATACCTCCAAACAGCCAGGGGTTTGAAAACTTTTCTATACCCTACAATAGGACCAAAAAGTCCATTATATTTCACATGTGATCAGCTTGAACATTACAGCTAATTGCCTCAAGATAGAAAAGTCTATGTTTTTCAAATTTGGGATGTTTTCAAAAACATAGGAAGGGAAAAGAAAAAAATTTAGATGCTTTTCAAAATGTGAATTATCAGGCTCATTCTCCAGGTGATTCTGTCTGGGTGGATCTGAGTTGGCACTAGAGAGCCTGGTTTACACATATCAAAAAGAATCTAGGATCTTCCCAAGAAAAAAGCTATTATTGCGGAGTTTCAAGCCTGTGTCTAGAAGTTGTGGCAAACCGCTAATGTCACAGCACGAGCATACATAGACTTCTACATGAAGAGATTTTTCTTTATTTGTATATAGGGTACTGTGTAGGATAGAGTTACTTTGCACCTATATTTGAACAACTCCATGGTTATCTATTAAGATGCCTCAGTCTCTGTTTGCCTTCAGGCTTGTTATGGGAGGGATTTATGATATGTAATTTGAAATTTCACTGGTGACAACCAAGGCTAGTTTTCTTACTGATGGATTTCACTTGACATAACCGATTCTGTAGCCAGACTCAGCTTTAATTTGAGGGTGATAAAAAGACTCCCCTGAGAATTCTTGCCCTGAGCTATCTCAAAGCCAATATTCATCATACAGATCTCAATTTCAATCTTTAGATGAAATATATTTGTATATGAATGAGAAAGCTTGCTCTTGGACATCTCTTGGTTTATTGGTGCTGACAGGCGTTACTTCTCTCAATGAAATAGACCTTTTGCCTTTAAATGAAAAGATACTGTAAGTATATTCTGAGTCTCCTGAAGCCTTTCAAATATCTAAACTCATGAAAACTTGCCTGTACAAAACATATTGAAAAAAATTAGTGCAACATGCTTACATATTAATTTTCAACTCATCTCAACTAACAGTAGCTTATTGTAACTAAATTATTGAGTTAGAATAATAATTCTCTAATAAAATCTAGGCTTAAGCAAATTCTGGTTACTAGTAAGGGAAACAGTAAAGATGAACTCAGATTTGCATGACTTGAAATCAGTAAAGAAAGTGTGAATAATCAAGTGTTTACAGAAGGGAATGATACTACATATATATGTATATACACATATATATATATTTTTTTTCTTATGAAGATCTTTTACAGAAGACAATAGTGTGGTCATTAGCTTGCTATAGGGTCCTTGGGGTGGCAAAGAACTTTCATGGACCCTCTACTTTTAGAGTCTCTCAGCAGAAGTTCAGTTTAAAACCACCAATAGGCATAACCAACGTTTCCTTTTGTTATCCCAGAGGATCGGGAGTGACAACGATGGCTTTATACAGTTTAAATTCATAGATAGATGTTCCAGTGATATGTCTCTATACCACTGGATGCAAAATTGAAATGTTCTTGCTAAGAAATACAAATTGTAATCACGAGTTAGTCATCCTAAGAATGGTGTCTTTTCAAAAGGAGAGTGTTTCAACCTCTTTGGGAAATAAACACACAATTGAGAGTAGCACATATTTGTAAATCCTGGAGAGGAACAACTGTGTGCAGTCCATTTGGACATGGTCAAAGGATTGTTTTACAATTTTATCAGTCAATGCCCCATCAACAGTTTTTTTTTTTTCAAAATTTAATTACAGGCGAGGCATGATAAAACCACATCTTCTACCATCCTGGGAATAGTTACATTAATATTTAATTTTGTGGCCAGTATGTCTCTCCTGGAAGGTGATGTTTCATTTCTTATGAAAATTTATCCAGTGTCCATTGGCTAGTTATCTGGTGTTACCAGATAGCCATTCTGATTTTACCAGTATTATCTTTATAGATCTTATATCATGATCATTCTGGGATTTTTCTTTTTCAGAATACTTTCTGGCTTGATTTTGTGTATCTACAGTTGAATCTTTGAATGTCTCCATAGATTTCTTATTATTATGGAATTTTTTGTTGTTTTATATAAGACCTTTGTTTAAGGACTTTTTGTCAGAGTAGTTTGTTTAGCACAATCATCTTTAAAGTATTTTTTATTACATTTCTAAACCATTCTTGTAGTGTCTGTACTTTCTATAGTATCTCTGTTACCATGAGTCAACTTTTATAACAATGATTATTTTAGGTAACATTAAAACATCAAATAATTAATCATTTTGCCTATTTTCAAAGATTACTTGAAGATAAAATAAAATGTTTCTCAGATTGAAGATGTAGCTGAGTAGTAGAGCACTTGCCTGGCCTGTCCAGGGTCCTAGATTTGATCTTCAATTCTGCCTAAATAAAAGTCTCCACATAACACCAATAGATGAATTATTTTGAAAGACTACCAAACAAGGATTTATTTATATATGTATCTTCTTTAACAATTTGATATGCCATAAAAAGGTCACAATTCAATTATTAGGAAAACTTAGATTAAGATAAAATACTGGGTTCCATAATACTGATTGGACTATTTATTGAATATCAAGCCTAGAAGTTTCTTTTTTTATAGTATAGAGTCTATACTAAAAGCAATATTAGGTCAAAATTTAGTACTTGAGTATTCAAAATTCTGTTCTGACTAGGAACACTTTTTGAATCACAAAAATAAGATCTTGAGATTCTCTCTTGATTTGATTATAAAGTGGCTATATTATGAATGTCACATAAGTGGAGAACAAATGGGAAAAAGAAGTAGCAATAATTCACAATTAGTTAATTAACTCATAGACAAAGTTTCTGTTAGTAGCGGGGATTTATTACATATGTTAACACTAGATTTAAAGACATTATGTAAAACCTAAAGATGTTGGCTAGTTTAATGTCTGCAATTACTTTAAGGCAAGGGATCTAACAATTTTCTAATAATCTAAGGAACTGGGTTTAATGGTGAATTAATTATCACCTGCTATGTAACAAATTACCCCAAATCTAGTGGCTTAAAGCAACACACACTCACAGTTTCTGTGGGACAGTAATTCGGGCACAGTTTAACAAGGCTCTCTTCTTTGTGACCTTCACAACTCTGGGATCTGGTCTAATATGAAGGCTTAATGGGGCAAGGGAACCCATCCAAACTCACTTATGTGTTACTGGCAGTATAGAATCCTCAAAGGAGGCTACACTGAGGACCTCAGTATTTTGCAGGCGGTTGGTTGGGAATTGCCCTCAGTTCTCTGTCGTGTAGACCACAGTAACACAACAGGTTGTTATCAGAGTCAGAAAGTGATTACCTTACATACTCTGATGTTGGAAGTGACACCGTGTCAACTTTGCTGTATTCTATAGACTCAAAGCAAATTATAGGCCCTGCTCATATTGAAGAGGAGGAGATTATACAAGAATATAAATACCGGAAAGGGGGATCATTGGCTATTCTCTTAGGAGTGTCTCACCATGCAGGAAAATACTTCTTCAATATTTTCCATGTTGTAAATTTGCCTGGAGAATGATATGAGTTTTTCGTATTTGTACAGAAAGAAAGATCCATGATACTCTAGGTACCAATAATGATCTGCACATTTACATGCTCTATTCTAATCCTTTTTCTTATTTTTGTAGAGTTTTCTGTCCATAGAGATTCTGAGATGGTAGCTATTTCTTGAATCATATAAGTACACAGTACGGGTATAGATACTTTCATTTCTAGGAGCAGTTATATAATTTGATCATGTGTAAGAACTATAGTTCATTTTGCCTGGAAATAAATCCTATCGAACATGAGGGGGTACCACAGAGAATAAGGAAATATTCTTTCATTAATCTTGCAGTATCAGTTATAGGTTGACACATACGATTATTTTCATTATTTGAATAGTTTCAATGAACCAACATATCTGATGTTCTATTAGTAGCAGAAATAAATAATGCTATTCTTGGGAGAAATATTGCTTCCCTTGGGAGTTCATGGAAGAACAGAATTTGTGGTGTTGGTGTCTCCCAAAGAGGTAAGTCCCTGGACAGATTTTGAATAGTTGTCCTGCTGGTTTTTAACCAGTGTTCTTAAAATAGCACTTCTGTTTGTAGTATCTACAGATGGTCTTCTTTCTAGCCTTCCTATCTATAGGGAAGGGAGGTGGTTTTAATTGGTTTACCTAAAGATTAATAATTATATTGATTCATATAGCTTATTTTCTTTTTAAGTGATCTGGAAAAACTAGTCAAATATCACATATTTTTAAATGACAATTTTACCTTTTGATTTTTTTATTCCATTAATTCAGGCCTTGTAGGAGAGAACATGTTTCTTCTATGTCAGCTGTTAAGTCAACCCCAGAACTACAGTATTTGGAAGTTCCCAAAAGTTTAACTTTTATCTTTATTTAGTTTATGATTTTGAATATTTATGAAAGGAAAAGCCTCTGAAAATGCCTTATGTAATGCTATCTTCTAGTCTATAGACTACAGCAAAGTTGATGGGATTTTTAAATTTTAATAACGCTAAGTTATTCCTCTCTCTCTCTCTTTTTCTCTCTTTTTACTCTGCTATTTTTGAACAATCAATTTAATCAACTGGAACATATTTGTAGTAAAATAAAATGTTGAATACTATAGAACATATTTTGTCCTGTATCCCCAACGTTTAGGAAAATCATTAAATATAGCTCTTAATTTGACTTGAGACCAGGGTTTTAATTCAAATTTTACACATCTGGTTTAGATTCCAGAAATATTAAAAAGTAGCGTTCTTTTCTAATGAGCCCTCTGAGGACATTCAGGCAGTGTCCTCAGAAAGTCAGGCAGTGTTACCACACAAAATGCAAATAGAAACAGTAATTTTTAGAAGGTTACAACATCTGGAATAAATGCTACATTTGACTTTGATATTTTTTGCAGCCTTAATATGCCAATTAAAAGAGTTGACTATTGATGATTTGGTATTTTATCTCCTAATTTGTTTAGAGTTCCTCTTAAGTATTTTAATATACTTATTTTGTCATATCAAAAGGCCACTAAATGAACATTGTTATTCTAAATATATCAATCTGTCTACCTACCTATCATCTGTCCAGCTTTTATCAGAGAAACAAAAAGGTTTAGGGTTGGGCCAGATGTGGTGGCACACACCTGTGATACACATATAACCCAGCACTCAGGAGGCTGAGGCAGGTGGAGGACTGTGACTTTGAAGCAAGCCTGGACTAAATAGTGAGTTTGAGGCCACCTGAACTACACAGTGAGACCCTGTTTCAAACCAAAGGTTAAAAAAAGGATTAAAGTGAGATGTTATATTGGAGGCAAGTCTTCCAGGAAAAGGAAGAAGCACACACAGACAAACCCCTGACACGGAGAAGAACAAGGCCAGTCAAAAGTGTGTGTTTATGCACAGTGTCTTAGATCCCAAATAAAACAACTGTAGGAAGACGCTACAGAATCACTGAACAAAGTGATCTTTCACAAAATTACAACCTAAGAAGTAAACTCACAAAGATTTTCTAAAAGACCTGAGAGTGATCACTTTTTATAAACTGATCACCACTTCAACAGATCTCTTTCCAAACACAGGTGCCCTTGGCTAGCTTGGACTGGGCACTTCATGGACCTGTGCCACCATCTGATCACAAGTGTCCACTGCTTTACACAGAGAACAGAACAAACCAGAAAAACCACATGATATAAGGCTGTATATATAGGTAAACAGAAGCAAACACAAAACATTAGAAAAGGAATAAGAAGATACAGAAAAACAAAAACTATTTACCAAATTGTATATATCTAAAGCAAGATGTTTGTTGACTCTATTAAAAAATTATGTCTAGTTGGTAAATGGAGCACTTCAAAATCAAAGGTTGTAATATTCAAATATAAATATAAAGATAGATTAATTACTTTAAATGAGGACTTAAGTTAAAGACTTTATACAAAGACAGACACAATTACAAATCCTAGGATAACTAAAATTCAGCAACAAGATCTCAGCAAAATTAGCCAAAGCTAATTCATTCTGATGTGCGAGAGGGATGTGGAGACTGATGTAGTGTATGAGAAGGACAGAGTTTGGGCACAAGTAGCACAGGGAGCCTGTTGGTCACAAAATCTCCAGAAATATTAGCAGATGCAGGTCTTCAAAATGATCTTGATGAAATCCCTAGAAATCTGAAAGATGATGAGACTGACTATGATCAGCCTACCCTGTTCACTGGTTATACATCTATGGGTTCAAAAAATTGTGGATGAAAAATATGAGGGGGAAATGTTTTATTTTTGATAACCCATACTATGTAGTTAGGACTATGATGGCTGTGTCTATACCCAGTGCATACAGCTTTTTTCTTGTCATTGTTTCCTAAATGATAGTGCAACAACTATTTCTGTTGTATTAGATAGTGTAAGTAATCTAGAGGTGATTTAAAGATATACAGGAGGAAGTGTGTAGGTTATATGCAAATACTCTGCCATTTTATAGAAAGGACTGAGCATCTGCAAGTTTTGGGATCTGTGTAGATCAGGTACAGGAACCGATCTCCCATGGATCTTGAGAGACAACTGTGTGTGAAATTAAAACAAAAATAAAACATAAAAGCTGAATTTGTTGCTTCCTATCACAAGGGGTGGATGTGTGGCATACATTTTTTCTGAGCAGAAGGGACTGTTCTTCTTATATGGGGTTTTTAGAGTGTGGAATTTAAGGACTGATAAGCTTTCAGAGCATGAGCTGGTTGCCATCATCTGCAGGACTATGACACTCAATAAGACTATTGTTGCTGGCTGGCACTCATTAATCGAAGTGAGTGTATCCGGGCGGGTGATCATCAGATGTGAAGGCCAACACTGATGGTTGGCATGCAAAAACATGCTTTCAAGAAGGATTGGTGTTGGTTGGGTGAACAGGTTTAAAACCCGTTCTGGTGGTTCCTTGGTGTTAGAGCTACAGAACAATTAGTTGTCCTAAATTCATGGAAATGTTTTTACTCTCATGATTTGGGAAATGCTGGCCCAGATCCACCACAAAATCCCATGAAAGAGTTGTCTCCAGAGCCTGACCTATTTATCTCTGACTCTGAAATACAAAACAGATTTTATTCTGTCTAAAGGGAAAACATAAGCGAGGTGTTTAGGAACACACTGCTAGTCTCCTTTCAAGAGACAGGTGAGGAGAGATTTCCTTCTTTGGTGTTGGAAGCCTCTGTTAGAGATTACTAACCCAAAGGCATGCACAAGCCAGATGAGGATCAGTCATGACTAAAGGGATATGAAATGTAGTAGAGAATTATGCTGTGAACAGGAGAATACCATCTTCTACAAAAGGGAAGTAAAAATTATGTTTAAAATACTCTGCTGGCCAAAAGTATAAATGTCTAAGGACTGCACTTGCTTATGGACAGTGGCTGTATGATTTACTTACTGACTTGTCCTATTACATTATGACCACTTACCCTTCACTGGGAATACAGATGTTTTTTATTTTCCTTTCTTTCTCTTAAAATATAGAACTAAGTCCCAGCTATAGAGTGACATCTATTTATAATGCTGGTTTTGAAAGCAAAGGTAATTTTCCAGGTTCAACTGTCTTACATTAGGCTTTTAATGAGACTAGGTTTGGGGATATACATGATTGTCCAGAAGGGCAAGAGAGTATGTTTGGTGGTGTACTGAGAATTTAAAAATATACATAAAACATGAAGGATGTGGCTATAGCTTTGTTTCTATTAATTAGCTAACACTGTTATTATTGCTCAGCAAGAATCTCAGATTCACGTGTTTTTTCTCATCACAGGCTGCGAACCCATTCCTGTGCGCTATCTTGAGTGGAGCAACATAGAATCTATCATTGCCATCGTCTTTTCTTGCCTGGGCATCCTTGTCACCATG
Organism: Hystrix cristata; assembly: GCA_004026905.1. Lineage (NCBI taxonomy): Eukaryota > Metazoa > Chordata > Mammalia > Rodentia > Hystricidae > Hystrix > Hystrix cristata. Next base: position 39,487 of record PVJO010014505.1, on the reverse strand, counting down.
TTCGTTACACTCATCTTTGTGCTATACCGAGACACGCCCGTGGTGAAATCCTCCAGTCGAGAACTCTGCTATATCATCTTAGCTGGCATCTTCCTCGGGTACGTGTGCCCTTTCACTCTCATTGCCAAACCTACCACCACTTCCTGCTACCTCCAGCGCCTTCTAGTTGGCCTCTCCTCTGCCATGTGCTATTCGGCATTAGTGACCAAGACCAATCGCATTGCGCGCATCCTGGCTGGCAGCAAGAAGAAGATTTGCACCCGGAAGCCCAGATTCATGAGTGCCTGGGCCCAGGTGATCATTGCCTCCATTCTAATTAGTGTTCAGCTGACGCTGGTTGTAACCTTGATCATCATGGAGCCCCCCATGCCCATTCTGTCCTACCCAAGTATCAAAGAAGTCTATCTTATCTGCAACACCAGCAACTTGGGAGTGGTGGCCCCCGTGGGCTACAATGGACTCCTCATCATGAGCTGTACCTACTATGCCTTCAAGACCCGCAATGTGCCCGCCAACTTCAACGAGGCCAAATATATTGCCTTCACTATGTACACCACCTGCATCATCTGGCTCGCGTTTGTGCCCATTTACTTTGGGAGCAACTACAAGATCATCACCACGTGCTTTGCAGTGAGCCTCAGTGTAACAGTGGCCCTGGGGTGCATGTTCACTCCCAAGATGTACATCATCATTGCCAAGCCTGAGAGGAATGTCCGCAGTGCCTTCACCACCTCTGATGTAGTCCGCATGCACGTTGGCGATGGCAAGCTGCCCTGCCGCTCCAACACCTTCCTCAACATTTTCCGAAGAAAGAAGACAGGGGCAGGGAACGCCAAGTGAGTTATTTGACCTGGGTCTGTCTGTTTTCCTGTTTCCTTCCTTTCCTTCTCTTCTTTTCTTCTTCTTTCTCCTCTCCCCTCCTCCTTCTTTTCTTCCTCCTTGTCCTCTTCCTGCATATCCTTCTCCTCTTTCTCCTCCCTGTCCTCTTCCCCCTCCTCTCCACTCCGCCCCTCCTCTTCCTTCTCCTGCCCCTCCTCCTCTTTCTCTTCTTCCTTTCCTTGTCTGTATCCTATTTGCTAAATTATTTACCTCTACTTCCTCAAAGTTTATCTCATCCCTTAATTTTATCTTCTTTTTTCAAATTTCATGTATATTGCAGTAGGATGGCAGAACTAAATGCCCTTTGTTTTCATGCCTTTGAAAGAACAAGAAGCCTGAAGCAATAATGAGCCATTTATCTCCTCATTTTTGTCTAGAAGATCAAATTTCATTTCTGCAAGAATTTTTTTCCTTTTATTTGGGTCTTTCCTCTCTAGAGGATCAACCCACCTCTGGGGTCCAGGTCAATGATGCAAACACTATTTCTAATTTATAGTTATACCGTGGTTGAAAATAGCTTCTGGTTTACTTGTGTCATTCCGGAACCACACCATTGCTAATTTGGAGTAGAGGGCAAGGAAACTAAGCACCTGGTGAAACTGCCTTTTCAAAATTGGGATGCAGCTGCACAGCAAGCATGTCCTGAAATCAGGTCTCTTAAGTGCAGCATTAGAGCTCTCTTATTTATTAAATTTTAATTGATGCTGTAAAGAAGATATTCTACAACACCAAGCATGAATTGGGCTATGTCTACCACTAGGTCATGTTCTGAGTGGTTTCTTAATCACAAAGCACCAAGAAAATAAGGAACCAAGTACAAGTGGTAAGTCCCAAACCTGAGAGTCAGTGTGAGCATCAAAGTCCAGATGATTTATATTCTGGTAATTCTTCTGAATAGTCTGTGTAATAAACACTTTCCTATCTTTTTCTTGATTCTTTTTTTAAGAAAAAGAATGAGTTAAAATTTTGCATGTTGTCATCTTTCTAAGAACCAAGTAAAAAAATTCCAAGTAATATTTACAATTTTTAAAATGACACAGTTCCTTGAAGTTCTAAAAGTAATTGAACTATTCAAAAAGTAAGGAAGTTTCCCCACTAGGATCAGTTTTACTGTTTGAAACAATCCTTTGAAAGTGAAAATTTTTAAGAGTAACAATTCTAAAATGTGTGTGTGTGTGTGTGTGTGTGTGTGCGTTTGTGTGTGTGTGTACCTGGAGATCAAACTCAGGGCTAAGCAAGCACTCTACCACCGAGACACATCCTTAGCCCATTATTTATAACTATTCCATCTACCTGAACCAGAAAGGTAAGGAGGAAGAGTGTTATTTCCTATGCTTTATAGCTGAAGAAACTAAGCTGCTGTTAATTTTAGTGACTTCAGTGATTTTAGTGACTTTAGCAGTTCTAATTCCACTTCACCATTCTTGGCCAAGGTTTGACATAAATTATTTTTTAATGTATGTCCAAAAATATACATGCATTAGAATCCTGAGCTTTGTGTTTTTATGTACCAAGCAGAAATACGGACACCTTTTACAGAAATCGTATAATTTGTGGATCTGATAAAACTTTGGGAAAACATATCTTTGAAATCCATAAAATCATTATTATTTCAAGAAAAGGCATAGCTAAGTTTTATCAACAATAGAATGAAGCCAATAATTTGGGCTTACTTCTTGCTGTATCAATTTTAAATTCTTGGCCAGGTGTGGTGGTGCACGCCTGTAATCCCAGCACTTGGGAGTCTGAGACAGGAAGATCACTGCGAGTTCGAGGACAGCCTGAGCTACATAGTGAGTTCAAGGCCGGCCTGTACTACATAGCAAGACCCTGTCTCAAAAAAAAAAAAATTAAGTTCTTCAGAGGATGCTGATCATAAAAGTTGCTTAGTAATATTTCCCTATTTGATATGGTTTTTCATTCTACCAGGTGTCCCCTCCTGGCAGGGAGCTGTCAGCAGCCACAAAAGCAAAAACATTGCCATGAAATGGATAAGAAATAAGACCATTAGCCACAGTGCATAGATGTAAAATAGCATTGTGGCAATTTTCTTTCAGAGGGAAGGAATGAGAAAAGGAACAATGAAATGAAAGAAGACACTCTTGAACTGAAATGATCACAGAGTCACAGATTCCATCTGTGGTGTCACATGTGGGGCCCCAGAGGGCTCCATTCCATAATGTACCAATCTAATACTGTGTGTTTAACTTCTCTACCTTTATTTTGGTTCTTCAGAAATTACCATACGATTTTTGGTCATGAGTCATTCTTGAAAGGTTTTCTTTTGAGAATGTACAGAATTAAGATATATTGTGCCCAAAAATGTGAGTGTTTGAAAGACCTTCCAGTGGTTCAATGTACAGATGGACGTGGGCACCTGTCCTAGAGAACTGTGGCTCGTGAGTAGTACGCGGTGCCTAATGCTGAGATGAGATGGGCCCATCTGATGTTACGCTAATGATGCTTTGCACCTCCTAATCAGCCAGATATTGTACATTTTCATCACTCTCCCACACCTGAACTGCTTTCCTTATAATCTGAGAAAATTCCTTTGACTGTTTTGAATTTAGAAATTAATTTCATTTGGGGTCTTAGATTTGAGAGAAAAATCAACTCTGTTTAAATTAACTGGATTGGTTGTCTTGAAAATGCTGGTTTCACCAGTAAATTGTTTTAACTGTAATTCAGCATTATCTCTTATTATGTTAAGAAATCTAGTTCTAATTAATAATTATAACATACAACATTCATAGTACAACTCGTAGCTTCTCCAATATGCTCCACACATAGGAGCTCACCCACAGAGGGTAGTTGGAGCTAAACTTCTATGGAAAACAATAATTTGTTTACTCATTCTTCTTATTTCTTCTGCCATTGCTTCTGTTGTACCTCTCTATGAGACTGTAATTTTAAAATATTACAATAATCTTAGTGCCTATGTTTTTACCTTTCTTTATTGCCATTTTATGCTTTCTTGGTTTATCGCCAAAGTTACAAAACCACAAACAATCTAATATTTTCTGCAGCAATAAAAATCTAGCAGAGTTGTGCTAACTGAAGCAAGGGTGGAAAACTCTGGAAAATGCATCCCCCCATGAGTTTATTACCATTCTGAATGTGTAGTTTCCTCCATTTATGGTGCACGGAGGGTTTTCAGCAGTCCTCATACGTAGCTATAAACACAGACCAGATGGTGTAATGAAGAGCTTCCAGCTGATCTGTCTGTTGGAATATTGTTCTGAGGAGTTGCAAGTCCAACCACATTTTCATAACAGACTGTTTCTGAGATGCACAGGAGGGATGATGTTGCATGTTTGTTTTTGTGAAGTCTACTTGAATTTTTTATTTTATTCATAACCAAATACCTTCCACGACTAGATGTTTGGGCACTTGCTCTACATTTTCTAGAATATAATTTGGGAAGAATTTAATCAATAAATTCAGTGTTTGGCTTACTTTAGTTACTGAGACTCATAAATTCTTTTAGTTAAAATCCAACCCTGAAACATCAACTGAAATATAATTGCCTTTCACAACTCCAATTTTCTTTCTTTCTTTTTTTTTAATGCATTTGAAAGGGAAAATATTTAGGCTTAAACTAATACAAAGTTATCAGAAATTTTCTCTTTTTTTTGAATAGAATATACATAGAAATCCTTAGACATACATAAAGAAGTAAATTATTTAGATCCAAATTATCTTTCATTTCCTTTCAAGGCAAAATGACAACATTATTCAAGTGAAAAAATTAAAATATTATGTCAATGACACGCTTCTTTAAAAAATAATTACATCGATGATTCAATGCCAAGCTAACATTTCTAGTTATTTTCTGAATAAATAAACTCAAAGAGTGCCAAATAATTTGATGAATTATGTGACAGTACACTCTGACATTTTGCATATACATAATTGTGTGCAAAACTAAAAACAATCACAACTTCAAGCAAGGTATAAGTGTGATATAAGGAAATGATTTTAAAATGCTAATGAGTAGAATGTTATTATGTTTCCTCAATTGTTCATTAAGCATTTGGATATGTTTTTGTTGAGTCCAAGAGCTAAGTGAGGTGCTGACTGCTCTGAGGAAACTTCTGGGTCTCTGCTACCAAGGTATTTTGTCAGGTACGAGCAAATAAGTCTGCAGCACTGGTCTTTATGCTCTGGATAAGCATTTTGTTTAATCTTTCTTCCTTTGAGTATGAAAGGAAGCCTAATAGTGAGCCAATCAAATATCCCAGTCAAATTAGCAGTAACAATTCCTCCTGCCTAATAAGAACTCATTCACTATTCGGGCTGGTAAACAAAATCTGCCAATTTGAAATTATTTTTTCCGTAGTCATACAATATATGGCTTTAAAAGTTATTGTAGTTATTCATTTGATTTTACAGTAAACATCAAGCAATTTTATTAAAGCATTTTTGTTGAATTTTACCACTTTATAGAAATATTTATTGAGAATCCAGTGTTTCATTTATTCATTTATGTAATCAATTACTGTGTCACAGTAAGCTTAAAGTCAATTAGGTGTTTGAGAAGGTGCTAAAGAATATTCAGGATAAACAGGACGAAAGAGCAAGGCACTGATTGCACCAATCCTGCAGTACAGTGAGGGAGACAAACATAAATAAACATTTTTTTTGTTCAGTGCCACAATAGAGGAGCAATATAACGTTTTGAGAGTCCAGGGGTGAAAACGATTTACATTGACCAATGAAGTAGTATCTGGAAAAGATTGGAAAGATATTTTAGTAAAACACCTTGACCTTCAGGATGTCTCTTTTCAACAAGAGAAAATGTGCTATGCTGAGATCATTGCTCATCCAAAAAAGTAGTAAAAGTGAAGATTCAGAAATGTTAATGCACTTTTGGGCCACAGCATGGAAACCTGTGTGAATAAAGTACATTGAAAGGTATAGGAGTGCCTGAATTTACAGATGTAGGAAGAAAACAGATTATAGATAATGATCAATATCCTAAATTTAATAATTTTTTTCTATAAACACAAGGTACATTAAAGGTTTCTGTGATGTTTCATAATCTTATGTAAGCTTTAGAGGATAAAGTTGTCCAAGGAAGGACTAACAAGCGTTTAAAATTTAAATTTTCAGTTTTAAAATTTTAAAACAAAATGTTTAAATTATAGCAATGGAATGAAAGTTGAACCCAAGACATGCATATGAAAATTTTTTCTGTGTCTGAATCATTAGAACTAGAATACTAGTTATGGGACCCGGAAGCAAGAAGAAAAATAAGACATGACTCAGGTGACTTGAGCCTGGGTGATGGGAAAAATACAGTGACTATAAAACACAGCAGGGACATGAATGTGACAGGGAGATGTGGTATGGCGTTTCTGACCTAAACTCCTGTAAAAGCTTCGAAACAAAGGCGTCCATGAGGTGCTGAGAAATTTGACCCTGGAACTCCAAAGGGAGGGATCTGGGATAGCTGCAGCCTTGAAACTCAATTGTCAGAATGCTAAAAGTGGCCAAGAGGGAAGCTAAGCTTGAGAAAAGAAGAGAATACTAGAAGCACAAACACTAGGGAACATTTTCATTTAAGAGCTAAAATGAAGAAGGGCAGTAGAGAAAAAGTAATAAAAAAGAAAGGGGGCAATGGAAGGATACAGTATCATGAAAACCAAGGAAGCAATTTATCTTGTCATAGTTTGAGAGGCTGAGAGCAGAGTGTTGGCATGTCTGTTTCTGAGGAGAGCATTCCCTTTGAGTTGCAGAGGGACAAGTAAGAATATGATCACTCTTGTCGACTCTTCTTGTAAGAGCTCTAAGCCCTCTGAGGAGCCCTATCCTCAAAACCCCATCTAAGCCTAATGACATGATTACCCAATGGCCCCATCTCCAAATATGATCTCACAGTGAGTTGAGAGCTTCAATATATGCCTAGAAGGTTACAAACATCAGTCTGTAACACATAGTTTCAGTGTGTTAGAACTTCGGATCCTCCCTCAGCATCCCAAGGATAGAGACTTTTTGGTTAATTTTGAGACCTTTCAGTGGTATTATACTGGTGAAAGTTACACTGCGGTAAGTTGGTGAGTGCAGTATAGAATTAAAGGGAGTTGTTCAGACAGTATTGAAGGAGACTGAGGAAGAAGGAGGAAAAGTACAATAGAAGAGAACTTTAGGCACAATTTGTAACATCTTAGAAAGGAGGAAACAAGGAAAAAAAATTGAAAAAATGAAAGCCAGATTATGTGGTTAATGCCAGAGTCCTGACCCAGAGGTGTGCTATTATAATAGAGCCATCTGACATCAGCTGACAACTGTGACAATAACATACCAACTCTAAAGATCATGGAATGTATTGTTTGATATTGGTTCTCTCAGTTTTATATGGAATTCTTGACATTGCAAGATTATGAAAAAAATGAGGCTAGGAACTTATAGGGACTGTGATAAAACCCCTAGTATTGATTTTTATCAGCGTCTGGTCTTGTAAACATTGATTGTAAGATCTAAAACAGGATAAAGGAGGAAAAGCCTAGAAAACAGGGCATGGTGATTGGAGGATTTTCAGTCTATAAGGAGGGGTTGCTTGTGTAAGAAAGAAGCGTAGTATGTGTCCAGAGGCAGGCTCAGAGGAGATAAAGGAGGTATATTTGTTCCTCTGTGCAAGAAAGTGCTAGAAATCCTCAGATTTCTCGCTGAAGGCCATTGAATTATGGTGCCCGAGGTTGTCAGCATGAGGATATTTTGTTTAGGGTAAAACTTTGCTGCATCTGAAAAACCAGGCCAAAATGCCTACACTGCCTGAAAGATGTAACACTTTACCATCACCCGAGGGGACCATAGGCATAATTTAGGATGAACCTAGTCTAAGTAAATTGCATGTGGAGGAGGATGCTGCTGTGAGAGGTCACCAGGAAAAGCCATGGGCTCACACACAGGGAAGGGCAAATGACCTCAGGATAATGAGAAGGGACACAGCTCACCCCCACCAAGGGTAACAAATTTGCTCTCATCACTTTAGCAGCAGTTGGGGTGGACAGGATAACAATGAATAGGCCCCTCTAAAGTTGGACATTTTATTTTATTCTCACATAGTATCTCTTTGTTTAAAAGAATGTGCATCAGTGGTCAGACTCATGTGTAACTGTTCCCTAACCCAGTGATGTAGAGGGGTTGAGGTTGGACCTAATGTCTGTATCTGGAGTAATCCTTTAGTCTTTTGGCTATATATTATTATTATTATTATTTCCGTCTGGGAGTCCAAGACCAAGTTAGACTGAAACCAGTAGTAACCAAAATTAATCTCTTTTTCTGCCAAATATCAAGGTCAGTTAAGGCTTTCAGGTATTACTCTTGGGGCCACAGTTGGAGCCTCTTAGGTCCTTTTTTTTTCTGTCAGTTGTGTCATCTGCAGGATGGATCATGGTCTGTGCTAGACCACATGGCTCTCTTGAAAGCTTGGTAACATTTTTCCCTGTAGTGACCCTCCTTCTAGCATAATGTACACTTACATTGGTCCTGTCCTCTGGGTCTAACAGTCTCCCTTTTTAGGAGGTTGGGAGACTCACCGAAAGTGTAGGATTCTGTAGCATGGGTCCCCCATGTCTTGAGTCTTTGTTGACCTTGGAGGGCCACGGCCAAAATATTGGCTGACTTTTAGCCCAGTTATCTTTTTAATTTAGGTCTCTAAGCCTCAGCTGTTGGATACCCAGGAGGTCAGTCCCATCAGTATTAAAGTGGGAGTGGTAGATTTAACTATCATAGTATTATCTGGATCCCAAGCAATTTAAAATATAAAGTATGACTACAGAACTGTTTTTTCTTTTACCAATCATGGTGGTCTTAGAAGCCAAATTTTTACAGCATGTTAATAGATAACAGTTATGAAGTTTTACAGGAATGACATTATAACAGAACCATTAGATTTTTGTTATCATCCTTGAACTATATTTAAATCTATGTTTTAGTAATTGGTTACTTTTGTCTAATTATAAGACATCAGACGACATAAATCCTTCTTTGTATCTGTTATTTCAGCAAGGTGTCTTTTTTAAACAGTGTACTTATCTACAGATGTACCCCATAGGCCATCTATGTTTAATCTCTATAGTGACACAATCTGGACTCTATATATGACTATCATAACACAAGTATATAACAATTACATAACCATAAGTCTAAAAAGTAGCTACCCTCTTGGGCTGGTTGTCCCATGTTGGACCAACACGTACATTTTATCACAAGTAACTGGAGCACAAGCAAGAGAAAGCCAGACATTCAAGCCTGATAGTTTATAATCATAAAGATATTTTCTTAAATTCTGCATCTTTGAAGGTCTGAACACTTGCAAAACACAAATACCTTTAATACACCATGAAACTAGCACTAATTAGTATCACAGCTATACAGATTTAGTTTTTATTCTTAAAGCGAAACAGACTCCTTTAATAAGTTTATAAGGTATAACTGTGCTGACAGGATTTAAGGACATTTTAGACCTTTTATAAGTTTCAGAAATTGTGTTTCTAATTCTGATCATGAATAGACTTATTATCAAAAATATAAGTATATCTCATTTATAAAATAGCAGAATGTTTAATCGAAGCCAATAGATATAGATCAAGATCTAAATAGCTAGGCTGACTTTAGAGAGTCGTCAAAAATCCTAATCCAAGGATTAGGTATCATACAAATAAGATATCTAAACCAGGTATCCTAATCCAAGGTCTAGCTTGGTGTCGTACAAAAGAAAACATATACATCAATCACATTGCATGTATTAAACCCCTGTGGTTTTAACTCTATAAACTTAACTTTAAAGCATAGACTCACAGAATATCACACACGCACACACACACACACACACACACACACACACACACACATATATATATTTTAGTTCATAAACTTAATTCTTTTTATAATTCTGGTTACAAACCAAATTGGACAAGAACTGAATCAATTTTCCCCACAAGGTTAACACTGAACCCAGCCATTGAATCTGGTCTGGTTCTTGTCCAATCAATATATCTTAGTTCCCAGATGTATGGGTTATGTCATAAACTAAGTAGTTGTTTATTTAACCATATTATTAACTGATGATTGTAGATATTCTATAAGCCAATAGTTAAATAATCTTTAACTCTTAAACTCAACTTTTAGTAACTATAACCTTAACAATAAAAACAAAGGAAATCTCTTAGCCTCTTAATTATATCCAATTTATTGATATATCATTCCATACCCATTATTTGATAACCATTGGGTGTGGCATCATAGGCCCCTGGAAAACTGAACAAGCCACCTATCAGTGGAGAAACTGGACAAAATTTGGTATAGGCAGCTGGCCTTACAGAGAACAGTTTTGTCTTTTTTTTTTTTTTTTAAGTCTAAGGGGTCTACTTTAAATCATCCCAACAACTGTCTCAGATGAGGCATTATAGCAGACTATATATATATATATATATATATATATATATATATATATATATATATAAAATCTCTGACCAAAACTCATGTAAGCTATTACGTATAACAATAGGTATTGCATTTACAAAATTGATTCTGGACACCGTCTCGGTTACCTGATAATCTTGATGGAAACATATCAGACCCTAAGATATCCTTATTCTTTTAACTGATTTCAGTTTGTCTACCATTAAGCTATGTGACTCACAAGCAGTTGGACTAATACCATGAGTGTCTACCCATCTATAAGGTGAACATATGTTTGACACACCTGAGAGGGACCACTCTGGCACTAGAGACCAGATTGACTACTCTCGTACAGGCTATGCATTGAGAGGGATTGTGTTTACCAGTCGGGGTCAAGGCTTGGGATCACATAGGGAGTTGTGGTAACTTGTCGGGCTCAGGGCTGAGTAGTGATGGGGGTTATGAATTGCAGGAATGGTCACTGGACTTGGACTATTTGTTAAGCACAGGGCTGAATCAAGACAGGAGTTGTGGGGTGCAGCTGTGGTTAATGAGCCTTATTATCCCATGATTGCACATTTCTAGCAGGTACACAAACAGAGAGTGGTGGGGGGTTGACCTTCAGCTCACAATAGTGGCAGTCAGATTCCTTCATACAGTCTTTATGTTCTCAGAATTTAAGGCCTTTATTTGTAAGTCCCACGTAACTTTGAAGTCTCTTAGAGGAGAGCTGAGACCTGGGAAGGAGCGACTGATAGGGTGAGAGCATCAGTCCCCCATCTCCTGAGTATTACTACACCAACAAACAATCACGTATTTCTTTCTATAAGTTGTATCTTCTGTAAGCTTTTCCTTAATATACAGTACTTGAATCTTTCAGTCCTATCATTTTTTTTTTTCCTTTCTAGCAGGGCAAAACTTTCATCATATAAAATCTTCTCATATCAAGAGTAAATCTTTTATAGTCTTTTTATCTATATATTTATTTCTCTTATCCTGTTTATTATAAACTTCTCACAACAAACATGGAAGCGGCCATTTGCATTTTAAAGTGTCCCTTTCTCCTTTTTTTTTTTCCCCTTTCTTTCTCTTCTTTAGGTATCATTGTTGTAATTTTAAACTAGGCAGACTACCAACAGACCTTGAGTCAGAGTTTTTATTTTAAACTAACAGAGCAGAAAGAAGGGCAGGTTAACCCCAATTTTAACATAAGAATTTACAAAACACAAGAAATGTTTCAAGTATATTAGTTAAACAAAAATACCAATTTAAACAGGAAGCCAAAAGTAAATTTATCAATTAGCTAAGATTTGTAATTCAACTTTTCTTTTACCCAGAGAGACTTTCTTTAAAAGGGAAGAGGGATTAAGCCTTATAGCCCTTGAGAAATGAAAGATTCTGAACATCTTTTTGGCACCTTCTTAATTTTTCTGCTAAACTGAGGATAAGGGCAGTTTTCCTCCCCACACGTGGCTGTGGCAGCCATGCCTGGGACCAGGTCCTCCTCAGTTGCTGCCGGCTCCTGTTGAGCTGGAGTGGCTGCCATGGGGTGCTGGGGATCAGGCCGGGACAGGGACTCCAGAGGGTCTTATGTGGAATAGGGGACCAAAGGTGAATCCTTTTCTTATTAATTTCCGGAGTTTTTAAGGGAAAGAGGACAGTTTGTCCTTATTGTTAACACTGGGTGTAGTCTCTCTAAGACCCAGATCTTCATTATTGAATTTAATTAACAATTGATATATTCAGTCCTTGTCCCATCTGAACCTTAGCCAGAAGACAGGGTGGGGTGGGAATCAGATTTGTGGCCAAACGAAGCAACAATATTTTATCATGCGAGCTAGAGGAGATAGCTTTAAAACCCTTTACCCCCTTCCTGAGGGTGGGAGTGGCTCGCCTGTGTGGAAGTTCTCTTGAAGGACTTATATTTTAAGTAGCACTGGTGTCCCTACTCTTGAAATGCCTGATAGTCCCAGGCCCCGTGAACAGGAGTCTCTTAAAAATAGCTCAAACCTCTGAGTACCTCAGGGAGACGAGTGAGAATGGGGATTTTGTTCAGATGAACACAGGCAAGGGACAAATTCACCCTCAGGGGGATTAATGCTCCAGGGGACTCATGGGTGTGCGAGACCCTCAGAGGTGCCAAGGAGGGACAGTGACCAAAGGGTGTGTCAGCTGGTGTAAAAAGTGATGACACAGGCTAAACAGCCTCGTTATGGGGCTCAAAAGAGCACCACACACACAGTAGGTGCTGTTTCATTCAGAGCAGCTTGGTGGACCCGTGGTGTGGCTGGAAGAGGCCAGTCTGACAAATAGACATTCTTTTCAGGGGAAGCCTGATTTCTCAATAAGGCGGCTCAGAAGGACACCCAAGGGAGGGGGAAGGTGAGCCTTTAAGATTTCAAGGGAGTAATTTTGGTGGAGAGCCCCAGGACAAAAGGGCCTTTAGAACATAGATTTGTCCCTCCTCCCTGTATAACCCACCCTGCAGCGATGACACAAGACAAACAAGGGTGGGGGCCCGCTCCGAAGAGAAGACCATTCAGGTGCCTGCCTGGCCGCGTCCCTCGTGGGAGCTTAGGCACTTCTTAGCTCAGGTGCACCTGTAATCCCGGGCCTGGTCAGCACTCCCTGTTATGGGGAGGTGAGTCCCCGTTATGCCTAATGCAGTCACCAGGGTCCTGCAGGTCAGGGCCCACTCAAACTCCGTAGCCCGAAGGCGGTGGAGCTACAAATTCGTGCCTGGAACACAAGCGAGCCAAGCTGCCGTTCATTCACACACACATTCGGAGGTTAAAGCAATTTCCTCCCCTGCCCAGAACTTGATCAAGGAAAGACAAAGCCAGAACCAAAACTAAAAACAACACAAACAGGACCAGAACCAGGAGTCAGACTAAATCAGAACGAGGCTCTTCTCAGTCAATGTCTTGACTCTAAGGAGGAGAGCTAGTGTGTGGGGGGGTCCTTGTCAGGTTGCCCCCCTCAGTCAGACCAGACAGAAAACCAGAGTGATGGTCAGTTACAAGAGGACTCAGAGTGTTTGCCTGATGGTGGACGGCGGCAGCACAGGAGATATGGGGCCCTGGACAGTCTCAGGGGTGCCTCCCCTGTAAGTTGGGAGTCTGCTGGGACACCAGGAGTGAGGCCGGGTCCCCCCGTGAGTGAGCTCTACATCTTGCTGGGGCCTCCGCATGAAGTCGGGACCCCAAGCTGACCCAGCTGGCCACTGGGAGATCACTTCCTCTGGGCGTGAGAAGGAGAGTTGCCACATATAGAATGTATGCCAGTTTGAGTCCTTTACTAGCCGGCGATCGAGAGTGGGCTCATGCTCCAAAAAACTCTCGGCAACTGATGCGACGCAGAACGGGGTTTTTATAGGCAGAGGGCAATTACATGAGCATCACAGGATTGTTACCAGAAACTGTAATTACACCAGAATCACAGGACTGTTACGGAACTGTCGGTTAATACATTTTTCGAGAAAAGCAGTTTATCATTGGCAGCACGAGGTGCGGGTTGTTCTGCCCACAGAAGGTGGCTTCATATGGGGCTTGTAGAGAGCTAACCGTTCAGCACAAGATGCCAGGTTCCCATGGGAGCCATTTAACATGGAGGAGCTAAGATAAAATGGAGGCGCTTTGGTCATCACATCCTGAGGTAGGAACATTGATAACATCATTGTGCAAATAAATAAACTGAGGCTTGACAAACTGAAGATCATTTTTATAAGAGAAAGGAATAGGACTAAAACCATTACTTTCTGAGTAAAAAAATTTATTTTCAACTCTAATGGCTCCCAATGTCTGTTACATCAATAATGTATTCATTCCGATAATGTTATAATACAGTTAGGTGCACGAAACAAGAAGCAGTATCATGTGGTGACTCATGTGGGTGGGTAACTTCAGAGTCAGATATCACAAGTGGGGCTTCTATAATAAAAATGTCATAGATGAGTGACATAAACAGCAGCTATTTATTTCTCACCTTTCAGGAGGTGAGAAGGCTGTGATCAGAGTGCCAGCGATGTTGAGTTCCAGGGAGAGACCTCTTCCTAGTTCTAAAATGGTCATTTTCCTGTCCTCTGACATGATACAGGGCAACAGAAGGGAAGTAAGCACTAACCTATACGCTGCTAAGTGCACTAATTCCATTTGTGAGAACTCTACCCTTGTGACCTAATTACCTCCCAAAAGCCCATCTGCTAATATCACACCAGAGGAGATGGAGTGTGTTCAGGTGGTACGTCTGTAGATCCCTAATATCATATCAGGAGAGGACTTTAACATCAGAATTTGGGGAGACTGTAACTCTTAGTCCATAGCTGAGGTTTATCGAGTTGCTTCTTGCTTTGCCTCAATCTACAAATCCTTTGGCAAATTGCTTAATTTCTATGTGTTTAGCTATAAAAACTAACTAATAACTATACTTATAGGGTTATTAGTGGGATCAAATGAGAAAATTTAAATAAAGAGGATAGCATAGTGCCTAGTCAGTGTAAAATATTGTCATCTAGTGACATTAAAAGTCACTAGAAGTTTGTATATTACCATGAAATCCTTTATTACACCTTGAAGTAAAGAGAGTCATAGAAGCTGAGGCTATGCATAGTCACGTCCAGCTCACTGGGTACTGGGTAGAATGTGAAGCTGCATACCTGCTGGAAGTAGAGAAAGGCTGGTGTTACTCAGGGTGAGACACGTGCGAGGACTGGTGCTCTGTTTGTCACAACTTGGCAGCCTGTATGTGCTTGGCCCCAGCTAGGGAAAGATGAGGTCATTTGCATTCCACCATCTGTTCACCTTAGCATCCGGTATGAAGTGCTATCTGCTCACAAGGGAAGCAGGCCATGTGAGTCGTGTTTGTAAAGCTAGTCCAAGAGCAAATGTATCGATGGCTTGAAGAATGAAGTACCAGCAGATTGGGAAGCTTCTGCTGAAGTTTCTGTCATGAAGACAGAAACTGATAGGCTCATTAATTAGAACTCTGGATGTAAGTTATAAACACTAACTTAAGCTACCCTAAGCACAAGGAGATGGTGTATTTAATTAAAAAAAAAAAAAGGAATACTATCAGTTACCTATCAGCTACCTCATGTTACAGGGTTCAGAATAGTTCTAGGCCACACAAGGAACTGAGCTCCTGATCAGAAAGACTCCAGGCTTCTACCTTGACTCCTGTCTCCCTGTAGGGCATCTTGACTTTGACCTTCTTCATCTTCTCCTGGATCCTCTTCCTCCATTCCTAGGCCATTTGCAATTAGTCTTAAGGACAACCATCCCAATGCTTCTGGGTTCAGCAACTCACAGAGACTAATTGAATTCCCTCTACCCACACAGTTCTACAAAACACAGAGAAACATTGGTAGTGAAAGGGAAGAAAAACTCCACAGCATGGATACAGCATTTAATGTGAAAGCGTGAAAGTACAGACAACTAGATTAAAAAACTAGACCCTACCTTTGTTAGTTTTGTTAAAATGCTTCTCAGTTGTCTCAGGATAAAGAAAGAGAAGGGAAGAAGGTTTTGTTTGTCTTGTTTTGCTTTATAAGAAAAATAAATCATTAGGACACTGTTTTCTGACTTAACTAAATGTACCTAAGTTACAGGCCAACAATAAAAAAATGTTTATTGGTTAATAGACTAGAAAAAGAAAATCAGCAACTATTTCATCAAATTCCTCCTCAAAATATGTCTATACTCTCACTTTATTTTAAAAGGACACAGGAAACCTCTTATAACTACAGGCAACCTAGTAATTCCTTCTATATGCAGATTATCTTCAAGATATATGAGGAATCAGCTGCTAACAAAATTAGGCCAAGCTCCTCAGTGATGCTGCTATAGATGCTGAGAAACAATTGTTTAGAAGAAATCAATAATAGCAAGAAACATTCTCCTTTCCCTGATTTTTCAGTTATAGAAATGTATATTCAGTTATTTTGCACCCAGAAAATGCTCTTAAACATTCTGAGAATCAATAAAATTTTCCACTCGATTAAACTTGGTTGGTATTGCTCGTATTATCTCACTTAAATTGATATGGAATAAGGAGTAGGAAAAGTATCAATAGTGAAAAATTATACAGACCTACATGGTCAAAGTACAATAAAAGAAATGATGATAATGGTATCAGGATGTGGGAAACGGAGGATAAGGCTTGTCACCAGTCAGCTCTGTGTCCTTAACTGTCAATGCTGTTATCAGTGACTTATTGCAAGCAATAGTCATATCAGTAAGTTGTTTGTAATTCGGTACTTCCAGTGATTAGAGTGCTTGCCTTCAAGCACAAGGCCCTGAGTTTGATCCCCAGCACACACAAAAAAAAGAAAAATTCAGTGCTTAATTTTATATATGTGTATATCTATTACATATACACACATATATGCTTGTATGTATATATGCGTATGTGTGAAAAAGTTATTATTTTACAAATAGAAAAATTTATCGGTGAAGCAGAAAATAGTATGGTCTGTGACCTCACAGAACTTCATATGGAGTGGAGTGGCATGTTGTGCAGGCATGGCAACCAGAAACCCAGCAATGACAATGGGCAAGGTGAAGTGCTGTGACAAGGAAAGTAGAGAAGTTTCAGAAGGCACATCGAGGGTCCTCCAGTGTAGACCTTGAAATCTGGGAGGAAAAGGTCAAAGAGAATCTATGGATGATGGTTCTTATTAGCTAGCCCAAAGAGGAGGTTGCTAGGAGAGATGGGGTTTAAGTGGGGAAGGTGCAGGGAGAATACTCTTGCCAGAGAACTGTGTAAGGACTTATGGAGGCAGAAAAGAGAGCAGCATATTAGCAAATGAAAAAAAGTAGTTTGCAATAGGTGTATTAGACAATTTTCTGTTCCCATAATAAAATTCCTAAAGCTGTGTCTTTATTAAGAAAACAAGTTCATTTAGCTTCCAGTTTTGAAAGGTGTAAATTCAAGACTGGGTAGCCCCATATCTTGACCTTCTGGTTAAGGGCGACTCAGCTGTATCACAACTTAGCAGAAGAATAGAAAGGGAGCCAGCTGTGAGTAGAAGCGGCCAACTGCACGGGGCAGTCTGGTTTATAACAAGCCACCCTGGAGCAAACTCACTCCACAGACCAGCATTAATCCCTAAGGCAGTGCCTCTAATGACCTGAAGACCTCCTATTGGTCCTACCTTTCGAAGGTTCTGCCACCTCTTAATACTGCCACCCTGGAGACTCAGCTTCAGATGAACTTTGGAGGACAAACAAATGCAAACCATAGCAGTAGGGCTGGAAGCATTTCCTATGGGGAATATTTGTTTAGCTCCAAGTGGGTACAGCCAGAGGTAATTTCAGGACTGTTACCTGTATACTATCACTTTAGCTGACATTTAAAATGGTTTCAAGGCCTGAGACACATCTTTTACGACCCAGAAGAAAAACAGTGATGACTGATTCACTAAGAAGAACACCAACAAAAAACTTCAAGTATGTGCCAGACACCAGCATAAACAGGGAATAGAGTGGTGAACAAAACAAATCTATCCGACTCCTGAATTTGTGATAATTAAAATCTAGCCAGGAGACCAGATATTGAAGGATTAATTACAAGTTTGGAGAGTGTTTCTGAGGAGAAATGCAGAGTGTTGTTACAGGAGTGTTATCAGAAGTCTCTAACTGATCCAAGAATGCTGGAAATGTTTCCAGGAAGAACTGTCTAAGCTGAAACTTCTGAGGAAGGAGAAGCATTGGAATAAGAAAGTAAGGGGCTGGTCAAGGAGTTAGAAAGAGAAGAATCCAAGCATGAAAATCCACTGATGGTTGAAAGGACTGGGACAATTCCAGAGTGCCTGAAGCAGACTGCCGAAGATGGAAAGCATGATGTGATGAGACTGCTAGAATACGATCATGCAAGGCTGCACTAAAGGCTTTAAGAACTTGGATCTCATTCTCAGCACAGTGAAAATCGACTCAAGGAACCTAGCAGCATGCTTTGCGATGAATTCAGTTTGTGTTTCAGACTTCGGCATTATCCACATGGTGCTGGTTTTAGGTGCATGGAGAATACAAAAGCTGTGGGGTCAGGAAGGCTTCCACCCAGATTTCAGAAGGCCTGGGAGGCCAGGCAGTGTGTGAAGCAGAAGGTGCAGTAGAGAACCCAGAAGGCTAGAGAAGCCAGGAACATGGATCATCTGAAGAAAGCTGCAAGGAGGGAGCAAAGCCAACCCTAGAGAGAAGCCATGGAAGCTATAACCACCAACAGTGCCATAGAGGTGGAGCCACCTCAGCCCTTTGGAGTTCACAACTTGCCACAGATTGCTCCGGGGGCTGGACATGGAACTACAGAAATTAATGTTTGCCCTGATGGGTTTTGAACTTGCTTTGGTCCCATTCCTTTCTATCCCCCTATTTGGGATGGAAATGTTTATCTTGTGCCATTGTATGTTGGAAGTGTTTAACTTTCTTTTCATTTGTACAGGGACTCACAACTAAGAGATTTACTTTAAATCTCAGAGGAGAGTTTGGACTTGGACTTTTCAGCAGTGCTGAAACTGTTAGGACTTTGGCAACTCTTAAAGATGGACTAAATGCCTTTTGCACAAATGGATGCGCATGAGTCTTTGGGGGGGCCAGGGGCAGAATGTTATGGCTTGTATCTCGATGTCTCTCCAAAGCCTCATGTGATAATTCATGAGGCATTTTGAAGGTGGCTGGATTAGGGTGTGTGAATATGGACTAATGGTGTGATATTGGGACTAAGAGTGTGGCTAATGGAAGGCCCACCATGCGTGTGGGTGGCGCCAATCAATAAACTTACAGCCTGTATGGAATGTAAAGGGAAAGAGGGAAGGCAGGCTTGCTGGCTGCTGTTGCTGCTTGTCTGTTGCTGCCTCCTGCCTGCTCTGCGACGCTACTCTGCCAGGCTGCCCTGCCTTGGAATCAGCTGTCTGTAGACTGAAACCCCTACAAACTCTTAGCTGGAAAACTTTCCTCCTTTAGCATCAGTTGTTGGGTATTTTGTCTCAGCAACAAGAAAAGTAACTGAGTCACTATCAAATGTTTAACTACTGAACTTCAAAGTCTCCTACTTCCTTCTTCTGACTCCCTGTGAATGAACATCTTCCCTCATAGAGCTATCCATTCAGATTATAGTATTCTCATTCCTCTACATTATTTCCATCGCAAATCACATTGGAATTCAATATGAATCTTTCCCTGGGTGATGTACCAGTTTATTGGCCGGACAATATAAGCTCTGCCCTTGGCATTGGCCTGGAAGTGAGTGGTGGGAAGGTTGACTGGAACACAAAGGAACAGATTGTGCCGGGCTCTGAAAGACTTTTCTTCAGGACTAATGCTCTGTGTGGCCACAGAAATGTGTCACATTTTTCTCATTTTTTTTTATGGAGTACAACTTTTTATCTCTACAGTGGAGACCACAGTACATGCATTGTTCCTACCACACTCTACTTACGAACATGCCCTATTTATATGACATCTTATTATCCTAAAATAGAGAATTATGTAGTAGAAGGTCTTAAAATACAGGTAAAAAATTAATGTCACGTGGCCTATGGATTATTTCTGCTTTAGGGCTCTCTGATCCAGAAATTCATGCAGAGTTCATATATTATTACATGCTACATATATATTTTCTTTCTCCTACAGCAAGAATCTGTATTTCCAAGGAAACAGGAGATGAGAAAATCAGAATGTCTCATAAGTATACATTTATATCATTCCACAACAATAGAAATGGTCTAGAATAACCATTAATGCTACCACTATTAACTCATTACTGAGAAGAATTAAACTGCACAAGTTCTTCCCATCTCCCTGTTTTAAATTAGTTTCACTGTATCTCCATTATCTACATATCATTGATGTTAAAAATTTCTCTCTCCTAACTCTTATTTGATCTTAGTTCTACAATTTAAAATGTATAAAACACTTACCTCTGGTCCTTATGATGAGGTCTCCCTAGTAATTTCAGTAGTCTGCAGCCTATAAGGTTGTTCAAGACGACCTGTGGATGTCCCATGAAAACTTCATGGGACTAAAACTCATCTAGTTTGGGCTTGTTGAGCACGTTTTGTCTGTGACCTATTTTAAAAGATAATTTGACTGGAAATAATTCAGGAAGCATGTTTTAAGTATCTTCAACACGTCATTTCAATTACATTTAGTATAATGCTTTGTGGTCCAAAGTTCTGATGATAAACTATTCTCCTCATAAAATACTCATTGTTTTTTCCTAAACATCCAAAATAGTTCTTCTTTTTTCTTTTTTTTCTATAAAGCCCACTGGTTTTACTAGAACATTTCTGGGGATATGATGTCCTGTGTCTATTTTCTTTCACTGTATAGTGTTATAGCTTGTATCTTGATGTCCCTCCAGGGCCCCATGTTCTCATAGATGGGGCGTTTCACAGATGGCTGGATCTGGACCATGTGATACTGGGATGAAGGGTGTGTGGTGCTGAAATAGTCCTCTGATTGGAATTATCGTAGTTCTGAATGACGCCATCCAAAAGGCTGGTAGCCTGGATGGGATACAAGGGAAAGGCAGGCTGCTGGTTGCTGCTTTCTGCCTTCTGCCTGTCACATCAAGGACCGTCTTTTCTTTGCTGTGCTCCCCTGCTAGGCTGCCCTGCCTCAAAGCTGACTGAGTATGGGCTGAAACCTCTACTATGAAAAGAAATAACTGTAGGCATCCTCCTTTAACTTGTGGGCGTTAGGTATTTTGTCTCCACAATAAGAAAAGTAAAGAAGACACATAGTTTTGAATTTTTTTTTAATTTTAGGAAAATTTTATTGAGTTATCGTGTTCAGGATTTGTTTCCTTGTTTTGGTTTTCTCCAGTTATTCCTAATATCTATGATTTAAATCATCTATGGTTAGTTTGAATATTTACACTTTATCTCCAGTTGTTTTTATTTGTTCATTTAATATCCTTTTTATTAAAGCACAGTTACATAATATGCATTGGTATTAATGGTAGTTTAATATATTTTCACAGACATGTAAAATACTCACAGAACCAACATACAATCAAGATGTTGAGCACTGCCATCATCCCAAAAAGTTTTCTGGTTGTTCTAACCTATGCTGCTCTCGAACTAGAAAGTAACAGAGAAACACTATTCTTGTTTCTATCCCATATATTAATCTTGCCCATTCTTCAGCTTCATGAAATCATATAGTAGGTATTTTCTCATATGTCTGTTCTTTCCACAGCATAAGCTTCATCTATGTTCTTCCAGACAGCTGTACTCGATTCCCTTTAGTTGCTGAGTGAATGTTTCATTGTATTAATATAAAATTTTATTCTTCTCTCAGTAGTATGTGGGTTGTTGCTAACTCATCATGACAAATAAAGCTAAAGTCAACACAAGTATACAAGTTTTTACAGATCTAAATTTTGATTTCATATGATACATCTTATGAATGAAATTGCTAGATAGCAGAACAGATGTATGTATAATATATATATCCATACATAGATGTACAGTCGTATGTATCTATATTTCTTATACATCTATATCTATATTATATATACACCTATATCTCATATATAAATATATATATATATGAAACTGCTAATCAGATCTTTACAAGGATTTTGTCATTTTATGTCCTAGCAAGAATGTATGAGACCCATTGGGTGTTGATAGTCTTTTACATTTAGCTATTCTAATGAATGTGCAGAGATATTTAATGATACTTTGTATTTGGACTTTCCTAATAACTAATGATCTTGAGAATGTCTTTGTGTTCTTATTAGCCATTTATATACTGTCTGTTGTCAAATGCCTATCCAAATTCTCACCCTTTTTTATTGTTGTCACTTTTATTATTTACTTTACACTCTGGATATTTGTTAGATACATGTATTATGAATATTTTTGTTGGTCTGAGTTTATTTTTCATTTTCTTAGTGGTGTCACTTAATGAGAGGGAGTTTCTAATTTTGATGTAATCCAATTTATTAAATTTATCTTTATGGTCATTTCTTTTTGTGTTCAATGTTGAAAATATTTTCCTGTTCTCTCTCAGGTGATAAATATATTGCTCTGTTTTTCTCAGAGCTTTTTTGTTTTGGCTTTTACATTTAGTAATATAGTATACCTTGAGTCTAAGATTTTGGAGAAATTTTTCATAACAGGCATTGAACACTTTCTATTTTACTGTGTTAACATAGAGAATACATGGGAATATTCATATATTTCATAATAATCATTGAATTTGAATTTTGAATATAAACCTCCCTTTAGTTTCCCCCATGTAGTCTACTATCCATAGAATTTACTTTGTGTGATGGTGGTATAGCAAAAAACTTTTACATTTTAGTTTTACATTTTACCTGCTTAGTGTTTGCATAATAAACTATTTTCTGTCACTTTATTTTCAACTTTTTTATGTCTTTATCTTTCTCTCTCATCAACTGCATATAGTTTGAATTTATTACTAATCTGCTACTGTTTGCCTTTTAATTAGAATATTTAGTTCATTCACATTGAATATAATTACTGCCAAAATCGTATCCACTTAGCTATTTTTTACATCTCAGTGGGTTATATTAGATGTTTGCCTTTTTTCTCTTCTTTCGATTAATCTATTATTTTAATATTCATTTTCCCCTATTAATTTTTAGTTCTAAACTTTTTATTATTATTTTTATGGTTACTGCTAAGATTAGAGAAAAGCATTCCCTAACCTTTTATGGTCTCAAATAAATTGATAGTTTTATTACTTTCAAAACAAAGCAAGAATTGTAAAACACTTTACTAGTATTTATGGTGTGTCGACTTTTGTGCTTGTTTGTTATGCACTTTAGTTCTATGTACATTTTACTTTCTGTTCTACATTATTATTATAATTTGGCATAATAAATACATACTCTCCTAGATTTGTGATTGTTATGCCCCAGTAAACCCATAACTTGAAAATACCATGTGTCAAAAATGTGTGTCTACCAAGCCTCATACCTTACCCTAGCCTACCTTACACATGGTCAGAAAACTTACATTAGTCTCAAGAGGGGCAAAATCATCTAGCACAAAGCCTATTCATAATAAAGTATCGGATATCTCACATGCACACACAGATAGATATGTGTTTTGTGGTTATGTTGGGATAGAAAAACACAAATCACAACATCCAAAAACTGCAAGCAGCACAGTTCACTGCAGTGTCAGTTACTTCCTGTCAAATTGCATGGTGCACCGAGAGTTGTAACTAGTCACTGACCTTCTTGGCCAGAGTATAGTACTAACAATGTCCGCCAAAGGAAAAGATAAAAATTCAAAGACCAGCTTCTACTAAATCACTGTGCATCCTTGTAAAGTTGGAATATTTTAAGTCAAACCATCATAAGCCAGGGGCTGTACTTAGGTATTTTTATACGATTTTTCTTAATGTTCTAAGCCAATTGTGACTGAACTTGTTGTTAGTTGTATAAAACTTGTTCTGCTTCCCTGGGTATATCCAGTTCCCGGAACATAGGTACTCAGGGGTCATGTTTGAGAACATGGGTTCCTACTGTTTATTTGGACCCCTTATCCTTTAAATACTGTATCTTGAATTCCAATTTCAATTGCTCAGCACTGTGAGACTCCCAAAAATGTTACTCTGATTGTCATTTAATTTCCACGTCACTTTGTATCCTGTGATTTGTGTACCTTAAAATTTGCAAATATTTCTAGAGGTAACTATCAAGTATTGGTCCATTTTCCTTTCCCTCTCTCTCTCCAGAATTTTGACTCCTTATGTCCTAGCTGTCTTGGAAGATATGAATTCAACATTTGTGTCTATAGCATGCGAATTTACTAAAATTTTTATTTCTTTGCCTATTTGTTAAGATCTTCTGCCTAGATTTTTCAGTCTGTTGTCCTATATAAAGAATCATCAAATGTCCCAAGAGGAAAAATAGTTTGAAGATTATCTGCTTACCTCTCTGAAGTTCTCTTCATCTGACTTATTGATCCCTTTGAGTCTGGTTGCCATGACAACATCCTAATGTCGTCAAGTGACTTTTAAAAATATTTTCTCTGGCTTTTCTAGTTGTTTTCAGTGAGAGTTCATTTGCCCCACAGTAGTAAATCTCATCTGAAAGTAGAAATCTTTCAATGCATTTTATTCTCTACCCTTTGACTTTCCCAAAGGCTGTGACATGAGAATGATTTCTATTATGACTCTAGTGAGCTGTAACTCTGTGAGAAAAGTTGTATGATATTGCCTGTTCACTTCTTTTGCAGTCTAATGGGTGGTGACATAAAAGCATTAATGCCTCTGCTTACAAAAAAGTATATCATAAAATAAACTTTAGTGGAAATACATATCTAATATGGAGGCTAGCCAAGAATTTAAGAAACCTCGCAAAATTGTAGTTTAAGTGATCTAAGTACTGTTTAGTTATCATTATATCTTTGATTTTAAGCCTTCTATTCTAGTAATGATTTCTTTCTTTTTTTTTATTCAAAACCTGTGGAGGTGAAGATTTTAGCTTTGCCTGAGTTGTTTTCATCATCTTCTCTCCCCTTCTGTGATAAATTGTAGTAAAATAATAAAAAGTCTCACCTTGGCTGTTTGTCACCTAAAATCTATCTGAAAATACAGCAAGATATTTTTCCCTTTTGTATAACTTGAGATGATTTTTCTTTTCAAATATTGGGCTTTCACTTTGACAGTAGCAAAAATTCCTATAGGTGAGAACATTTTTATTGTACATTTATATATAATAAAATTATTTATAGTATAGAAGCTAACTATATTACAGAATTCTAAAATGAGACATTTTGCTACTGGATAACATTAAATATTAGTATAAATTGCCAAATTCTATTTTTTCAATGTTTCTCTTACTAGTTGATCACATAGTTTAACAACTATTCTTAACACTTTTACTTCATCTCTTTTTTTAAGCCAAAAAAATTCATAGCTCCCATATCATCTGTTAGTAATTGGGCTAAAGTTTAGAAGAGAGAGAATCTTAATCTTCAGTTATAGTCTATGATAGATTTTTTTTTTGTAGAATAGTTCTGGCTTATCTTCATATTTAGAAGTAGTAAATATTCATTGTGGGAAAATTAGAAGATATAAGGTAGCTCATAAAACCTATGTACAATTATACTAATACACAAAGAAAAATCACCTTTAGCATTTTCTATGTACTTCCTTATTTAACCACATACACACAGTATTTTTATTGAATGTTAAAATTTAAATTTTATGGAGTATTTCATGGCATTCAGTATCAAGTGTTAAAATTAATTTAAGAATTAGCAAAAAATTGTTTTTATATCTCTGTAACTGCCAAAGTGATAGAGAAGTTCACAGCTGTTTTTGGCTTATTTCTATATTAAGAATATTTCTCTGTTCTGTTGCGATATGCTCAATCATTTATCAACATTTATAGTAAATGAAGTGGCCATATGTCTTTGTGTGCCAAGGACAGTCCAAGTTCACGGTGTTTTTTTTTTTTTTTGTCATGACATAATTAAGAGCATTTCCTTCCTCCCTCTGCTGTTAGAAGCAATTGTCTTGCATGAGAAATTATATTATTTCTTTGATTATTTGCAAACATTGGGGTATGTCAAAGAGAGATAAGGTGGCTCACAGTGATAAATCTGGCGGAGATCTTGAGCCCCAGAGACTATGGCCTACCTAGTATAAGAGATCAGAATTAACACCAATAGCATATAATAAATACTGGAAAGAATGACAGGCAAAGTACAGTGATACATACATTGCAACGCGGTCAGTTATGGGAACTTGATAAATATATTAGAATGGCGAAGAAAATGTGTACAAGGCCCTTTGAAGAGTAAGGAACCTAAACATGGTCAGAGGAACAGAGATTGGAGAAGCAGTAAGAGGCCATTTTATGGACATTAATTAGTGAAAATTAAGAAATTAACATGTACTAATAAGTTTAAAAATAAAGAAATTAAGAACTCTGATGAAACATGCTTCTTGGGAGAATGGAATAGACTATGACAGAAGAGCTCCAAAAAAGAATAATTGGAAACACAATGTAAAAGACAAAGATGATCTGTTTACAGTATCAGGAAGGTGCTGCCGGAAGGATGAGCTTAACGAGACTCAGACTTCAGAGACGGGCAACCTGAAAAGAGCATTCTGCGCCAGCCTTGCTAGTGGGTGGGCACCAATTTAGGGCTCTGACGGGAGGCAGCAGCATCTCCAGGACTGGCCCAGGCAGAGCGCGGTGGACGGAGAAGGTGGATGTCCTATGTGTAGTCACAGGAGATTCGATGATGATGAAATGAAATGCCAGAGAGGAGTTCGCACAGATACAGCCTCTCCTCAAAACATTTGCTGATGTCTGCAGTTGGGTGTGTCAGAAAGATTAAAAGGTAAACTTTCTCAAAACCCTGGACGTTTAGTTTAGATTTTCCTGGAGTTACGCAGTGTTGAGACTCACCTAAGGAGAGACCTGCAAGACTTTCAGGAGTCGTGTGAGGCTGAAGTGACAAAATTTAAGACTCAGACACATTCAAGTTCATGGTCAAGTTTCCCTGTCAAGAAGACATTTACCTAATTCTGAAATCATGTATGGCCCAAGACCAAACATCTACATTGAAAAAGTTTGAAAAACAGAAGGAAAAGATAAAACTCATGAGATGAAGCTCGCTGGACTAGTCCACAGCCGAAATCTCTACTAAAAGTCCGAAGGGAAAAGCTGGAGGGGAGACTGAGCCATATCAACACTGCACAAAAACTCTGACTGAGCTCAGTCACTGATTGGATTCAGGTAAACAGCCCCCTCTACGTAGTAGAGAGGGAAACTCTGGTGGAGATAACACTGTCTAGAGGCCGTACATAGTCTTATTCTATAAGAAAATTACAAAATTCTGTTAGGCATGCCAAGAGATGGGACCATATAACTGGAAAACCAAAAGAAACAATAAGAAAATAGATTCATACATGACACACAACTCACTGTTAGAAAACCAGCTCGTTCTGAACACTGGTTAATATGGGGAAATCATTACCCTTCTGATTTGCAGCTTTTTCTTTTCTCTCTCTTTCTTCTTTCTTTCTTTCTTTCTTTCTTTCTTTCTTTCTTTCTTTCTTTCTTTCTTTCTTTCTCTCTCTCTCTCTTTCTTCTTTCTTTCTTACTTTCTTTCTTTCTTTCTTTCTTTCTTTCTTTCTTTCTTTCTCTCTCTCTTTCTTCTTTCTTTCTTTCTTTCTTTCTTTCTTTCTTTCTTTCTTTGTTTTTGAACTCTATCTCAGAGGAATCAAGTAGCTGATAAGGGAAAGATCTTTAGAAAATAAATCTAGATGACAAATACAGAAGGGATCATAGAACTGTACTACCATTTCATAGTCTTGTAATAAAATAATTGGTCTGCCTTATGATCATTAATGATGGCTAATACCATTAGATGTAAGACCAGTAGGAGAGTTTAATAGTGTATGAATCAGGTTGAAAACATTTTACATTTTTAAAAATAGTCATAATAAAAAGTTAATTTTTAAAAAATGTCTAGAAACCAAACAGAATTGGAAATAATAGTTTGGATCCACACACGCTAGTGTAAATTGTGTAAGCACTTTTCAGAGCAATTTGGTAATGTAAGAAAGATGAATGTACATGCACAACAATCCACCAGTTCCACTTCTAGGGCTGTAGCACAAACTCTCCCATATGGTACAAAGACACACACCTAAGGATGTTTACTGCAGCGTTGCTTAAAAGTGCAAAATGTAGGAAACAATCTAAATGGCCATCAGTGGAGAAAGAATTTTTTATAATGTGATATTTATTCAATAATGAACTAAAGCTACATCTAGCAACATAATAAAGTGCAAAAAGTACCTGCTCAACGGGCATGAAATTTGATGCATTATGTAAATATTCCTCATGTAGCAGGTGAGTTCCATTCCTGCAACGGTCATTGACTGAATTGGTCGCTAAGTGGGGAATTGCACATAGTGTGTACATTACAATATTGAGAACAAAGAAATGGTCAAAAGAAACTCCAATTTGACAACTTTGCTTTTATTTGCATGACTCTTACATGCAGTACTGTAGTATATAACAAACAGAACATAAAACTACAGCCCTGGACTGTACAGTCCAATCAGCAAAAATTACAGTATTTTACTGTTGAAGAAGCCAATATAAGGCTGCACTGCCGCTCATGTTCCTGCATTGAGTTCAAATGTGGCTCCTAAGTCCCAGCAGCAGATTGTAAGCCCTAACATCAGGTCTTGGTTGTCAGCCCAAACAGTTGTTAAACAGGTAGATCATTAAATAAGAGGGAAAAATGTGTGTGTGTGTGTGTGTGTGTGTGTGTGTGTGTATATATACAATCTGCTAAAAACTGTCACATATTACTTATTACTATATGTGAATATACATCGTGAAAGTACTAAAATATGCCAAGTGATGAAATATACTAAATTTTCTGTATGAAAGAAGGGGATTAGTATTTAGAATGATACTTTAGAAGGCTTTAACCATATTGTTAATGTTTTCAAAAGAAAAAGAATTTTAATAAGGCAAAATGTTAATATTTGACAAATCCATGGTGTTAATTAAATTGAATTTTATTAAATCATTCTCTGCAGTCTCTTATTAGATTTCTAGTCTTAATCATTAATAAATTTTAAATGGAGCAATATTTTATCCCTTTAATGGAAAGATCCCATTTGTATTTTATATAAAGAGCTTTTTTTTTATTTTTTTTGGTGCTGGGGATCGAACTCAGGGCCTTGTGCTTGCGGGGCAAGCACTCTAACCACTGAGCTAAATCCCCAGCCCTAAAGAGCCTTAATGTATTATTTTAGGCATATCTGTGTCAACAGGAAAGGTGGGAAAAAATTAGGATTTACAAAAGTCAGATCACCATTCTCCACTCCAATGAGGAAAGGCTGAGATGTAATTATTAAAATTCAGATAATAAGAAATACACATTTAGCTTTGGAAAGCAATCACAGGCAAAAATTATCTCATTTCTCTATAACAATAATTAAAAGCAGATGATATGCTACTAAAATTGTCTCGAATGTTTGCTGTCATTCTTTACAATTAGTTTGGACGGCTGCCACATTATTATTTCTACGGGGACCTTTATATATCTTTAAGACTGATCATCTGGAATTGTCTAGACTACTTTATCTCTGCTAAAAGTAGCTTCACCTCCAACCCTATCATAGACAGGCAGCTTCAGACAGAGACAACTAATCTGACTGTATACTGAGACTTCACCTGCTCCTGACACATCCATTTAGTATCGCTGATGTTGCCAAATAAATGAAAAAGAAAAAAAGAAAGAAATTCTGGAAGAAAAGGAGAACAAAATTCAGCTTATTTTCTACTAGAATTTACTGAAATTCTTGACTAAGGAAAACAGCTGAAGTCATTGAGTAAAGTGACGGTGAGTTTGAGATGCTATGAATTAGTTTGATTGAAACACACACTAATGTTTAAAATATTTGCATCTCTTGTCAGTGCCTTGTTTCTCCCTCCTTCGTAGGAAGGGCATTGATAGTGATGGCTTTAGCTGGGTTATTATTTTGCTATTTGGAAGAACTTTTTTTTTTGGTTTTTTTTTTTGCAGTAGCAGAGAGTGAACCCACGGCCTTCATACTGAGCTACACCTCCAGCCCTTTTTAGTTATTTTGAGACAAGTTCTCGCTAAATAGCTAAATGGTTCAGACTTTCAAACTTTCAATCCTCCCACCTCTCAGCCTCACAGGGTAATGGGACTCCAGGTGTGCACAACAGCACCCACCTTGGAACTACTTTTATATGTACAGTTTCAATAATTCTCCTTGGGGCTAGGGATTTAGCTCAGTGGTTAGAGTACTTGCCTTGCAAGCACAAGGCCCTGAGTTCGACCCCCAGCACCTGGTAAAAAAAAAAAAAATCAATAATTCTTCTTCATGGATAAAAATGACTAAGTCTTAAAGGAATGATTGTCCAACTGAAGAGTGCCACATGCCCTGGCTGATTGTCCAGTAACCACTGCTCCTACTGCATAAAACTTATCTGCAATAACTTCTCAAGTTCACTAAAAAAGTAAAGCCTGACAAAGAAACTACAGAGGGATGATCTGATATAAATAAAATAATTAATTAAAACAAAGTCTTATAAGACAGGGTAGTACATAAAATAATATTTTGACATTGCAAATAAGTGGTAAAAGCTATGCACAACCATTAACGTATGATAAACAGTAACTTTATTAAAAAAAAAGGAGAGAGAGGAAGAGAGAAAGAGGGAGAAAGACCCTGTGCTTTCAGAAAAATTTGAAGAGGAATCTTTCTAACTAATCTTCTGAGGTTCTTTAAATCCAGAGTTTCTGCCAAAAGATTCAAACATAGATTTGGTGCTTATATTTGACAAGCCCCCATATGCTGCTTGTTCCCTCCAAGCTTGTGCTCCGGCTTGCTAAGCCTTTGGTTAGTTGAGTATGTGGTTTTACAACTGCTAAAAATACCCTAAAGTCAAGCTCCTTCCCTCAGTCTTTGTGTAGTTGATAAAATGGCCATTTGGGCACCAGAGTTCCCAAGGAATGGCCTGTGACCGTAAACGAACCGTTCCTTCCAGAAAAGCAAAGTCTGTATGCAGGGTCATTTATTTTTCACTTCGATGCAGAGTGAAAGTCAGAGAATAAAGGAATGGGATGGTGGAGGAGACGGATATTCTTTTCAACTACCTCTGTCAGCAGTGAACTGGGTGGCTTTGGGATCACTTGAGTTACTGTGGGAAACTTGGGTGTCAATATGGCAGGAACCATCACAGGACTGCAGAACTGTCACTAAGTGCAGGAGATCCAAAAGGCGGTGCCAGCTGCAGAGGTCATGGAGCGTCCTGTCACGGTCCCCAGGAGATGCGGAAGTGTGGCCGCTGGCTGGGGAAAGCCTTACTCTGCGCACCCGCTCTACGTCAGCGCATCAAGTCTTAGGCTGCCATGACAGCCCCTTCCTTGTTTTCATGACTGTCCACCCCCAGAAGATAGAACAGCTACCTGGCCTGCATGGTCTAGCACAGAATAAAGCTGTCGCACCTCGGGCTAAAAAGCTGAAGTGGTAAAGGTACCAAGACAGGCATTTTCCTTTCATCTTCATTGCCTGCTCCCTCCCGCTCCCAGTCATGGTCTTTTATATATGCCATTTAATGTCATGCTTCCTTGCATGGGGTCACCCTCAGGGCAAAACAGGTACCATGGCCCCCATTCTGTGACTGGTGCACAAGCAGCCCACAGGCTGCCAGAGTCCCTGGGCAAATGCATTGCAGAAATTGAACTGGTTGCTTCCTCTTCCTAATACCTCCTGCCCATCCCATCTAAAGTATTTGAATAAAGGAAAAGCAAGAAGTTCCATCGTGCCTGGTTGCCTGTCAAATGTGCAGTGGCATCGCCAGTATATGGAAAGATGGCCATGCCGTTTGTGTCCTGAAGACGCTCCTGGGCACATGTAACAGAACTTGATCTCTCAGAGCCTGTGTCCAGGCCTCTGCCAGCAGTGGAGAGTGTTGATGATCTCTGGGTAGGGGCTGGTGATAGGAAACCAGTAGGCCAAGATCGCGGGGCAAGAGGGCCAAAAGCCTAAGGACTGCCCAGGAAGTATGGGGAGGCTGTGGGACAAGGGACTGTCTGTGAGCTGAGGTGTTGAGCCCACAGAGCATACTCCATTTTCTTGTCCACCATCACTTACAAAACAGAAATTAAAAGATAAAATTAATACAATGTCAAGAGGATGATTACAGAACACCAAACATTAAATATGAGGCTCTTTGGAGGGAATATGTGTCTGTTTGTGTTAATCACAAGCTCCTGAAGCCAACCCTGCCAGGGCCCATTCTCCTCAGCACCGTTTGACCAGGTCACGGTAGACATAACCCCAAAGTAGAATTCATTACAAGATTCAGGAAGATGCAGGGAGCGTACAAGGCAAAGCCAAATATTTCAAGTATTCTTTCTTCTTTCACAATTAAATGTTCTTTCCTACTAACTTCACTAGTATATTCAAACAAACTTGTTTCTCATCATCTCTTCACTGGTGTTCATTGTTGTAATAATCTTTGTGATTTCAGATGGGCGTATTGAATATCCGTAATATGTTGTTCTGGCAACTCTGATAGTAGACATTATCTGTTTGTCTAATTTTCTTAAATAATTGGATCATTGCAGTCAGAATGAAGTTACACGAAGGTGTCTCTGCTACTTATTTCTGGTTGAAGATCTGAAATTATTTTGAGTAAACCATGTTATTTCTATGTTATTGAATGACTCAAACTTGATGGACATATACATATTGATCAGGTTTACTTTCTCACTTATATTCAACTGTGCTATGGGAAAAAAAATCATCCTTATGAATCCAGATCAGATACCTTGCTTCTAGGTAGTGAAAAGCTCTTCCATGTTACTCTTGTGCGATATTTCAAACTTATATTTCTCTTTCCCTGCACCAGTCAGGCCTCAGCTGAAAGACATGGCTTTGGAAGGTCCATGATCTGTTCCTGCAACATCTTCTTCTCCTCCTCTTTCTGAGTTTCCATTCCTCTGTCTGCTTTGATGGTAAAAAGAGATAACAGAAAGGGAAAAGTTCTTTAATTTAGTGGAAGGTGGTGGAACTGGCTGTGGTCCTCTCTGGCTAACACTGAAGGGTTATCACCGGGGATTCGGGGTAAATGGCCAAATCCTGACTAATAAAGAACATTGGTGAGTTATTTGGGACCTCTATTGGGAACTGCATAGATCTGGGGAAATTTTCCCCAAACAGAACTGACCTCATCCATACTACCACAGCATGCATTGATGGTTCACTCTTAGCACCTCGGTCTTGAACTTCTTTTCTATGACAGACAGCTCTCTTCCATAGCAGGAGAGCAAGATGACTTTATCTTGCCACTTCCTGAATTATTACTAGACTACTGGGCACACCCTTCATCCTTATTCTTATAAATGCGGGCAGGGCTAACTCCCACAGTGGCCTCTCAGCCTTGCCACGTCACGTTAGTGTTCTTCTCTCCTCTCCAAGACAGCCCAGAGGGAAAGTCACCCTGTGTGTTGCATAAGGAGACATCCGGCCAGGGAATGAGATGACATGCCTTTCTGTGGCAGATTCCTCCCACCTCACAGAAAGGTCTCTTGCTGCTCTGCCTCTCTCCACCATTAGACACATTCCATCTTATGAATGCCAAGAAATGAATGTGACTTTATATGAAGTGACAACAATGTTTTTTATGATGAAATAATTTAGAAGAAAGTTAGCAGTGTAATTAAAAGTCATGGTGTCATACATAAATTCACAAACTTCCTTCAAGTGGCGCGGTGGGTAGGAAGTCTTAGCCTACATCAGTCTGAGTGGAGCTGGAGTCCACTGCCACCAGGAAGAAAGAGTGTGTCCATGGTAGAGGGACGGGGCCAATCCAGGACAAACAAGCACAGCAGAAAAAGCATCTGGCGCTTGGAAAGATGGTCCCATAAGGTAAAAGAAATAATGCACTCCCTTGACATGGCTTCCAGAGTGAAGCCTGCGAGTAAGAATCAGCCAGGCAGTAAAGGGTCCCAACGGGATACGGAGGAGGAAAGAGCATGGAGAAAGGCTCAGGAGCCAGGCCCGCCTGAGTCGTGTCATCACCAGACCTGTGCACATGTGTAACCACTTGCTCACTGGGTGTCTTTTTCTTTTCAATCTTCAGGAAGAGGCAGCCAGAATTCTCGCCCACCAGCCAGTGTCCGTCGGCACATGTGCAGCTTTGAAAACCCCCACACTGCAGTGAATGTGTAAGAGAAGCTGCATGGAAAATATAGTGTTTTGCCCCTTGCTTTCTCTCTCCTGGGTTCTTCTACTTTCTAACATGGAAACAGATGTGGTGCATGCCATCAAGAATGAGGAACTCATGTACGTGCCATCGTTTGCACGGCTGCCTTAATTTGATTGTCCATCGTTCTTAAAAGGACACTGTCAAGTTGGTAGCTCGGGCTTTCTGCTTATTTTATGTTTCAGAGCAACACTTTTTCTGATTCTGGAGATTCACTTTTGTTTGTGACTCCCACTCACAGGCTTGAAAGTGAATTTTCCCCCTTCAAAAATTTGTCAGCTTCTCTTTGGCAAACAGCTTTTTCTTTTCTTTTTCTTTTTTGTTTTTGCCTTTTGCTGCTGCACAAATGTTTGCAATGATCCTGTCTGCATTAAAGTAAAAGCCATAGCTTCACTTGATGGAAGAGTTCCATAATGGCAGTTTGAGGGGGTGGGGGCCAGCAGGAGCTCTGCTGTGGGTCTCCCAACCCCGGGGGAGCACAAAACAAATGTTTTGTGAATCCCACAAAAAGTAAGGCTTATTAAAAAAAAAAAAAAAAAGGAAGAGTAGTCATTTTCCCAAGCTTCCAGGTGATTTTTATCAGATTTCCCCATCTGATAAAAACAGTGCATGTTTGGTCCAATTTTTGACCTTTAGATCTTGACAGTGTCTCTTTAAGTTAACAAAAGAACATAGACCATGTTCAATTCATTGTGCACGGAGTCTGTGGTCGTTTTCAGCTGTTCCTTTACAGCCCTTCAGACTCCTGGGAGAGTCAAAGGTACACATTCCTGCAGCAGGAGGGAGCCCACTGATGAGGGCTCTGAGGCTTGAATAGCTCCCCAGATGAGCAGAGCCCAGTTTGTTCCAATGTCTGCTACTGAACTGGCCATGGGGGCTGGTAAATGCGGCTGTGGTGTCTCTTCCCTCCTTCACTCAGTGGAATGCACTGGGGAACCTGGAGCCTGTTTTCCTTCTATTCCCTTCAAAAGCCCAGAGAGACAAAGTGTGGTCTCCACCCAATCATCCTGATTCTCAGCAGGACAAACATGGTGGCCATGCCAGTGTGTCTCAGGAGGTAGTAGGAGGCCTCTGCATACCAAGGATAGAGCCATTCTAGTATGGCTGGATGCGTTCTCTATAATTCTCTCTCAAGTCCAAAGGAATTGAGTATTTCTTGCACCGTGGGGTGCGTCTGACAAAGGACACAGCAAGGAGATCCTAATTGTGACAGCCACTGGCTACCTGTCAAAAGGGATTGATGGGAGTGGATAGATGTGCTTGTCCTGTCCTGACAGCAGGACCAGAGAGAGAGGAAAATCAACTGACATTTCTTGACTTAAAGGTGAGTGTCTAAATGCAAGAGTGAAAGCCAAATGTGATACCTCCGTGGTGGGTGACAAAAAAATAATGCAAGTCTCAGCAAAGCTAACAAGTTGGTCGCTAAGAACTTTCAAAATCAGATCTATTTAAGCATTCTTCTTGAAACTATAAAGGATCAGGGACAGATCAGTGGCTTTTTAAAGCCATGCATTATAGCCTAATACTAGCTATTTTTAGCTTTGTTTCTGCAAAATTAAAAGAAACAAAAAGGTATGTTCCTTCTGGTGACCTTCAGGACCCACTGTTTTTGTGAACAGTCAAGCAAAGGGACTAATGTTGAAAATAAACTGGATCGTTAGTCTTAAGAAGTCTGTCTTACCCCTGGGGAATAATCCCAGTAGAGCAATGCAACTGCCCTATATTTGTAGGGCAAATCATGAGGCCTTCATGTAGAGCTGAATTGCATCGAGTGACTTGCAATTAAAATGACAAGTGTGGCGGCAGAGGACATAGGACAAATGATGGTGTTTGACCCAAAGTTCCTTCAAAGGGAGCACAGTTGAGTCTCGTCTGTACTTCCTGAAGGATATAGATGCATTTGTACCCTCTGCTCAGGCAATGCTCTGTTACCAACATGATGTCTTAATAAACTTTGGCACAAGAATTTCTTTTGTTAGTCAGTAAATCATGATTAAGTTGAACCAAAAACCATTTCAATTTTACTTGGAAAAGTTTAGTAAACATCAGAATTCTACTGTTTATTCTGAAACTGATTTGAGAATTTTCACACAACAGGAGGCCCTATATCCAGAAAAACTGGAGAGGGGACCTATATACCTCACTGATCTTGGTGAGATATCTGACCTGTGGATGTCTTTTTCTTTACTGGCTCATTGAAGAAAGCACTGAGTTTAATGAAGACAGTGAGGTTTTGTGTTGTCTTTTGTCCTGTGTTACACAGCTTGGGGATATATGATGGAATTGATTTAAAGATTTAGATGTGATATTCTAAATTTCAGCAAACTAAAAGTTCTCTAAATAGTTTAGGATGAGGTTAGAATTAGAGGGGAAAAGGATAAAATTCATAATGCTGTTTAAGATTTAATAGCAACAGAAACTACCTAGTTCTCATATAATAAAAAGCATTTCTCTTCAAAAATGTGTTCAGAGATTCTCTACCTCACAACAAATGGTGAGTCAAAAGGCAGGAAATTTTAGTTATGTTCAGATAGGTGCATAGGTTGCATAGGAGACTAGGTGCACAGGAGAATATATAATAAAACATGGATTTTTTGGAAAGCTTTCAAGAAGTGGAAATGGAGTCTACGGGAGTCCTTTGTGTGGAAGACCACCCCTTGGAGTTGCTGGTGAAAACAGAAGTATGACTCAAGTGGTTTCAAAGAGCTCTATGCCTGAGTGTCTCTACGAACCACCCCACAGGCTGCATCCAGGTGCCAGTTGGCTGACATACTGAGTGGTGTGCGTGCATTCCTCTGGGCCAGTCTCAGCCAGATGGCGCCATACACAACTGCAGCTGTGGGGAGCCAAGTAGCACATCAAAGCTGGTAGCTTATGGGTTCTTTTCTTGGTGCGGCATTCTCTCCTAATGGAACTCAATGGCAGTTCTTGTTTCCATTTTCATGTGATTTCAGAGAAGATAAATGTTATCATCCTCATATTCCAAGGAATGAGTCTCCCTTCCTTATAGGAAGGTCTTGCTTGCCTTTGAGCTCTCTGCAGACTCTTATCTCTTATCTCTGTTGTGAAGCTTTTAAGCCTTACAGCAGAGCCCTGTACCTATTGGTTCTGAAGGACATGGGTGTTGTGTAAGGCCCTCCTTTAAGCAGCTTCAGCGTGCACAATGCTTCCTTCCTGATCTCAGGCATCCTCCCACTGTGATTCCCATTTTAGACCCCTCTGGAGCAGAGAGCAGGGTACTCTGCAAGGTACTGTAGTGCTTACTGAAACAAATAAAACAGATAGGATCACTCAGAATGCCAGATACACTGATCTGTTTATACCACTCACTCCCAACTCATCTCTGAAGTGCTGTAAGCATTGGATTTTGTTTTGGGGGATTGTGGTACTTATCTAATGAAAGAAAAATCAAAGCAAAATCCTGAACCTATTTGTAGCTGGAACTACTGCCCCCAGCTGCCTAATTGTGTATGTGATAAATATATATCATCTTGCACATCTCTGCTTCTTCTAGGCCTACCAGCCATTTCCTCCAACAACTTTGATACCAATAAATATGTTTAGCCACCTGAGGTATTTGCCTCAAATATGCTGCATTTGATCTTCAAACAGGAGGTTATTTTAGGTCTTCTTTTGAAGTTAAAAAGAGAAGGATAGTGTGTTTTTTGAAAATCATGTGGTATTTTCTAAACCGGATTGCTTTACTCAATATTAAGAAATCAAGTAAAATTAAACAATAGAAGGAAGAAGTTGGTCTGATGCAGAAGGTATGAAAGTTATCTGGAATTAAATAAAAGTCTTAGGTCATCATACTTTTGCATTTTTTTATATGTATATTCTTTGGTGATGCCCATTATTTACACATTTATATATTTGCCTCATATTTTATGTTTTTCCTTTAGCATCACATAAGTGAGTTCCCAGCGTTTTCAAATAGGATGCTCCAGTTTCACCCCAAAATAGTTATGAAGGCTTTATCTGAATTAATGATAGTACTTAACTTTATTAGTGATAATTTAAATTCAGAACACAGCAAAACATGGTCAGGATTTATTTATACTTGGATCTCATAGTAATACACTTTGTCAAAACAGCATTCACAGACATTTAAAAATAAACTGGTGGAGCACACCATAATCCCAGCACTCTGGGAAGTTGAGGCAGGAGGATTGGAAAGTCAAGCCCATTCCAGGCAATTTAGTGATTTATCAAGACCCTATCTCAAGATAAAAAATAAGAAAAGAGCCAGGGATCTAGCTCAGTGTGAAGGCCCTGGGACCAATCCCCAGTAGTGCATACACACACATGCACAAAGAAATACTACATTAGCTAGAAAAAAATATCTTTATGCAATCTAAAAGCAATGCTTAATGCATGCATGAGTTCATGGGCCATTCAGTTTTGTCTGGGGCACAGCAATGACTGTCCTCAGCAGTGAGTGATCCTGAAAGACCAAATTATTCTCTGAGCTTCAATTTCTGTGAGACGATATATTTTTCTCTACTGTTTCTGGTTTTCAAGAAACAATTTATTTTTTCCTTAAAAAGTGTTAGTCTAATTTTTGTAATCTGATTAATACCCTGGGACATGAGATCTGTTTCCTAATTAAACAGGACTTTACAGCAAATCTAGAGCAAGACTCTAAGGGAAAGGAAAACTGCTAATTTTCAGTCACAGTGAAAATCCTTCATCACCGAAAATAAAAATTGAGTTTGATGAAAACAGAACTAAATGGTGATTATATCTATCTGCAAGATCATTATTAATACTGTTAACATATGGGCATGTGTAATGTACAAAGAGGTGCGCATGGGACCCCTGGATGTTGAGGAAGACAGCTGTGCGAGTGAGCGAAGTAAGGGAAGCCACCTTGAGACGTTCAGGAATACAGGGATACATTTTCCTTGTAGAAGCGGGAACTGGACAATGTATTGTTTAGGTTTCTAAGCCTGATTGGGGCTTCTAAGCTGGGTATGGAAGGGAAAAAAAAGCAAACTGCTAAAAAAACCAGAACTGACTTTAAAAAGTACCAACCCTGTTGTTATTAATAGAATGCTTTAGTAAGGTACCACCATCTGCTAAAAGTTATACAGAATATTAGCCAAGCCCAAAATAAGACCAGAACTATTATACAGAACGGAGTTTGGGGTACATGTTTACGGTACACTTCATTTCTTTTCATCCTCAGAGCCATTCTATCTGGTCGGTTTTATAAGAGTTTCATGCAGTTGAGGGGCTGGGGATTTAGCTCAGTGATTAGAGTGCTTGCCTTGTAAGCACAAGGGCCTGAGTTCGATCCCCGGCACTACAAAAAAAAAAAAAAAAGTTTCATGCAGTTGAAACCTGGTAAGGCGAGGAGAGTTCCGGAACCCTAAGAGCTTTCCTTACGCAAGCTCAGGGAGAAATGGCCCCCTGGTGGCAGCCTCCATCTCGGTGA